>JACGAQ010002082.1:0-46500 GCA_014119065.1 Orius insidiosus
TTTATTTATTTATTTATTTATACATTGTTATGGACCAGTCTCTGGCATACAACAAGTCAATGAAAAATACACAAAATTAAAATAAAAAAGACACAATTGACTTTTTATCAAAACAATAATCGAGAAATTCTTCGCTTGAATAAAATGGATTTAGGAGTAGAAATTTCTTTACAGCATTACAGAACTCCAGCATTTTTAAACTTTTGAGTGAAATGGCAAGTGATTATAAAATTTAAGAGCCCAATAGTTGTTGCCATTCTGGGACTTTTTTAGCCTAACAAAGTCATGTTGAAAATTATTTTTCTGTCTAGTATTGTAGAATGAAAATCACAACCAGTTTTAAAATTTTTTTTGTTCCTGTGAACATAAGTGAGGCATTCTTTGATGTACATACAGGGTACAGTTAATACATTATAATCAACAAAAGCCTGTCTACAATCCTCCTGAAACCCTAACCCACTGACAACCCGTAAAGCTCTTCTTTGAGCTCCGAAGGCCAAGCTCGCAGAAGAGCTATGGCCCCAAATAAATACCGTACGACAGCCTTGATTGAATGAGTGCATGGAAGACCTCGATACAAGAGCGCTTTGAAACTTCGCCCCTTAACCGCCTTAACAGATAAGTGAACCTTGCCAGACTACGACACAATTCATTTACATGACAATCCCAATTTAAATGATCATCAATTGCAATCCCTAACATTTTAACATTCAGTGAAATCCGTGGTATTAACTTTTTGAAGGGTATGGACAATTTCCTGAGTCTTCCCTTTATTTAACGACAGCTTATTTGCAGCAAAATATTCAGACAGGGTGTTGGCAAAATTTCTAGATGTATTCAAAACACTTTGAAGGTTATCATCCACAAACGTACATGTAGTGTCATCAGCGAAGATAAATAGTTCTATTCCTGGAAAAAAGTATTTCATATCATTTGTGTAAATTATGAATAATAGGGGCCCGAGGACAGAGCCTTGAGGGACACCTACCGTTATGCTACAAGAGTCAGATCGACGACCAAGATTCTCCACAAGTTGCATTCGATTGTCTAAATATGAGGCCAACAGAGCCAAAGCTGACAGACTAAAATTATATTTGGCGAGTTTTTTGAGGAGCAAATCATGCTGGACGCAGTCAAACGCTTTTGACAAGTCAAAAAGAGAGGAAACCGCAACATCTCCATTTTCAAAGGCGCAATGATGTTTTCTACATAACTGCAGACAGCATTTGTAGTGTTTCTATCTTGTCGAAAACCAAATTGTCTATTAAAGAAAATCTCATTACTCTCAAAGAAATTGGATACCTGTGATTTTATAATTTTTTCTAATACTTTTGATAATATGGGAAGGAGAGAAATTGGTCTATAATTTGCTGGATCACCAGTGTCTCCTTTTTTGTGTAGAGGCACCACAGAGGCAAACTTGAGACAATCTGGAAAAACAGACGCCTCAACGCTAAGGTTTATTAAAAAGGAAAGAGGAGAGACAATCAGATCAGCGATACTTTTTATAGCTTTAGTGTTCAAACCATAAACATCTGAGCTATCAGTATTCTTTAACGAAAGGAGTACTTTAAGAACCTCCATATCACTGACAGGAGAGAAGCAAAAAACAATGGACTCGTCAATTTTTGAGTCAAAATCCAGTGGATCAAAGGAAGAAGTTCTCAGCTTTTCTAAAATTTGATAAGGCACTGCTGCAAAAAATCATTGAATAAATCAACATCAACATGGATTGGTGGAACGACTCCTTTAACGGATCTATTAACAATCCTCCAGAGATCTTTACCAGGATTATTTGAAGAAGAAATAATTTGATCATTATACTTGATTTTCTCACGCCTTATAGCTCTCTTATAATTTTTTCTGGCTGTATCCCGTATTGAACGAGACTCAGGACTGGCGTTACAGCTGTTGCAGAGAGAATTGAGATCTTCAAGCCTCCGCTTAGCAGCCCTTAGTTCATCAGTGAACCAGGGCTTGTGCTTGGGTCTGTCATGTACAATTTTTTTCCTCCGAGTGGGCGCAACTGTATTTAAGCTGAAAACAATATGATTAATAAATTTTTCCCATTTCGCATTAACAGTAAGATTTGAGGAGACAATGAAACTGTAATCAATTAATCCTATGGTCTCTCGGAACCGAGCCAGAGTATGTTCCGTAATCGATCTAGAATTTTTATAACAGGGAGAGTTGACTTTCTTAATAAGATTAAAGGAGCAGAGAAGGGCCTTATGATCCTACAAACCAGGATCCTCACAACTTACAGAGAAGTTGGAGGTATCCCAGTTTGCAAATATATTATCAATGCAGTTTTTACCTCTCGTGCTATCAAAACTAAGCGGATGAAAGCCAAAGCTTCTTAGTAGATGAAGGAGAGCAACATTCTTGGTATCCCTTCCATTAAAGAAATGAACATTGAAATCTCCAGTGACAATAATCTTGCATTTACGCCGTAGAATTTGAAGAGCATGATTTAAGCAATCATGAAAAGTCTTGAATTTTTCAACTTTATCACAGGGAGGGCGATAAACACCTATCACATAAATATCACAGTTAATTGAGTAACAGAGTCTAACAGCTGACATTTCACATACATCTGCAATAGAACATGCAACAATCTGTGGCACATCATGGCAAGTGAGAAGATCCCTGCAAAGAATCAAAGAACCACCGTACTTATGGATCTGCAAAAAGATGAGACAAGTTTGTAACCATCAATCAAGACACAAGAAATTTGAGAGTCAGTGAGCCAGTGTTCCAGGAGGACAACCAAACCAAAAGCTTTTTTATGAAGAGAGATATAGGTCTCTAGAATATCACACTTATGTTGTAAGGAACGAATATTATAGACTATTAACGCAAAATCACAGCCTGAGTCATCATATTTTATATTATCACGGACAATTTTATCACTTAGATTATCACAGACGATCTTATCACAGTTACCTAAAGATGTTTCAAAGCCCGAAGAGGTCCTTGAGCCACCTTGATCCACGCACTGCGATGTGGGGGGTCCTACTTCAATTTGGTTCCGGTCATTAGAAACAATATCACAGTAAGAAAAAAAATTTGTTACCCGGCTGGTTTGCTTTCCCTGCGTGGCAGTAAAAAACGCCTAAAGCTAACGTTGGGAGGCCAGAAAGAGGGCTCCATCATCAGATCTCTTTTGTCAAAACTAACTTCAACTTTAAAGCTGGCGTTAGTTCCGCGGGAGTCCAATTTAGTCACAGTTACGTCCTGGGTGTTGAGCTTTTCAGAGATATACTGTTTCACATTTTCTGTAGTGGTACTCGCAGCTAGCTTTCCAACGTGAATCAATGCTCGCTTTACCCCTGCTAGAACGTTAGAGACGTCACCTGTTCCAAGATGTGGTTGACGGTTTCTTTTTGACACAAAAGAGGGTTTGAGCAGCGGTTTAACAATAATATTAGGTTGAGCCGTTTCACTAGGCTTCTTTGGAGCATTCCGCGTTACGTTCGCAAAAGTATTTCGACCATTTTTAGAAGAGAAGTCCGAAAAATGGGAATCCGACGGAGTAAATATTGTGTTTACATCACGGTTTTCCTCAGAAGGCTTGGAAACTGTAATTTGTCCAGTCTGGCCACCCTGATTTGAAACTGAAATCATCGACAAACCATAATTATGGTTTGTCGATGCTGAAATCGTATTTACCGTCTGATTCGAAGTAAACACTGAGGCCATAAAACTTAAGACACTTTCCAAAAAAACTAGCGAAAAGTGCGGTCTTTTGGCCTAGAAACTGAAGAAACTTTGTTATTTGGGGGGGGGGGGGCAAAATACTTTCTGCCAACTTTCCTGGGGTTGCTTTCAGTTATTGACCTCAAAAAATCGACTTTTTTGGCGTATTTTTAGCCAAGAAACCCACTTTTTAGCCAAATTTTCTGCCATTTGACTTTAAGTCAAATTTACAAAAAAAAAATTACTTTATCCACAGGAAAAACGCGAATTCGATGAGATCCAAGCCATCTGATAAATTCATTTGTCCAGTTTTTGACGAGACTACTTGGGACTACGATGAGAACTTTTTTGATCAAAGGGCTCTTTCCGTAAGGCCCCTGTTTCAGAAGGGTCCTAAAAACAAATAAATAAATAAATAAAAAAATAATAATAATAACAGGGGTGGGGGGGGGACTGTCCAAAAAATCAGCGAAAAGTGCAGTTTTTTGGCCTAAAAACTGAAGAAATCCCCCAAGAAAGACTTTTAAAAAGGCAATTTTTGCCCTTTTCACCCTTTTTTTGACAAAAGTTTTAGGAAGAAATTTTACCAGATGAGAGATATGCATTGGATGGTTTTTCCAAGTCCCATTTCGTCAGCCAAAATCGCTCCAGTAAAATCGGCAGATCTGAACCCAGCGATACATTCGTAGAGAAAAACAACTCCTTTTCGCTGGTGAGGTCTTAAAACTCGACTCAGGCAACCATCGACCACAACTTCATTCACCGGAAGACGATTTACATTAAATTTTATCTAGAAAAATTATTTTTTATTACTTTTTAACCATTTTTATTATTTATTACTTGATGTTCGTCCCCAGGTTTGGGCATGATTAGCGGTTTTTGGTCATTTTCCGTCGTAAAATTTTGCCGAGGGCCAACATAGCTCAAATTTAAATTTGATGTCGCAGATTTTTTCTTTCGCTTATTTCTAAATTTGCCGTTAGCCTCACCGTCGCTTTCGTGGGACCTTTTTTTTCGGTAAATTTTCACCACTTGTCTCCGAAACAATCTATTAAAAACGTCAAAAATTACGAAAATCACCAAAAAAAAAAAGGCGAGAAAACTACCTCGACTTCTTTACCGCCGATGAATAAAACCGCTCCTGGGCTCAAGTCGGGGATTTTCGCAGTCTGGCCAATCACAGAGCCCGAATCATCCTATAAAAATACACATTAAAAATAAATTCAAAAAAACATTTTAAAACCTTCAGAATCGCAGATTTCTTGTCGACTTTTAAAATTCCATCGCCGTCCCAAGTTTTGTGCTTTTTTTTCGACGGCTTACAATAAACGACGGAATAATATTTCAAATCGCCTTCCGCAAAATCGCTGGGTTTCCCTTCGGGTGAAATTTCCGTCGAGTGTTTCTTTTCATTTAGAACTTGACCTGAAATATAGATAATAGATAATATAGATAAGGTGATGGCAATCCTCGAGTTTTGCTTAAAACCTTCCTTAAGTCAAGGGATGCTCAAGGTATCCTTGAAACGAGAATTAAGAAATATTAATACCGTCGAGTGTTTCTTTTCATTTAGAACTTGACCTGAAATATAGATAATAGATAATATAGATAAGGTGATGGCAATCCTCGAGTTTTGCTTAAAACCTTCCTTAAGTCAAGGGATGCTCAAGGTATCCTTGAAACGAGAATTAAGAAATATTAATACCGTCGAGTGTTTCTTTTCATTTAGAACTTGACCTGAAATATAGATAATAGATAATATAGATAAGGTGATGGCAATCCTCGAGTTTTGCTTAAAACCTTCCTTAAGTCAAGGGATGCTCAAGGTATCCTTGAAACGAGAATTAAGAAATATTAATACCGTCGAGTGTTTCTTTTCATTTAGAACTTGACCTGAAATATAGATAAGGTGATGGCAATCCTCGAGTTTTGCTTAAAACCTTCCTTAAGTCAAGGGATGCTCAAGGTATCCTTGAAACGAGAATTAAGAAATATTAATACCGTCGAGTGTTTCTTTTCATTTAGAACTTGACCTGAAATATAGATAAGGTGATGGCAATCCTCGAGTTTTGCTTAAAACCTTCCTTAAGTCAAGGGATGCTCAAGGTATCCTTGAAACGAGAATTAAGAAATATTAATACCGTCGAGTGTTTCTTTTCATTTAGAACTTGACCTGAAATATAGATAATAGATAATATAGATAAGGTGATGGCAATCCTCGAGTTTTGCTTAAAACCTTCCTTAAGTCAAGGGATGCTCAAGGTATCCTTGAAACGAGAATTAAGAAATATTAATACCGTCGAGTGTTTCTTTTCATTTAGAACTTGACCTGAAATATAGATAATATAGATAAGGTGATGGCAATCCTCGAGTTTTGCTTAAAACCTTCCTTAAGTCAAGGGATGCTCAAGGTATCCTTGAAACGAGAATTAAGAAATATTAATACCGTCGAGTGTTTCTTTTCATTTAGAACTTGACCTGAAATATAGATAATAGATAATATAGATAAGGTGATGGCAATCCTCGAGTTTTGCTTAAAACCTTCCTTAAGTCAAGGGATGCTCAAGGTATCCTTGAAACGAGAATTAAGAAATATTAATACCGTCGAGTGTTTCTTTTCATTTAGAACTTGACCTGAAATATAGATAAGGTGATGGCAATCCTCGAGTTTTGCTTAAAACCTTCCTTAAGTCAAGGGATGCTCAAGGTATCCTTGAAACGAGAATTAAGAAATATTAATACCGTCGAGTGTTTCTTTTCATTTAGAACTTGACCTGAAATATAGATAATAGATAATATAGATAAGGTGATGGCAATCCTCGAGTTTTGCTTAAAACCTTCCTTAAGTCAAGGGATGCTCAAGGTATCCTTGAAACGAGAATTAAGAAATATTAATACCGTCGAGTGTTTCTTTTCATTTAGAACTTGACCTGAAATATAGATAATAGATAATATAGATAAGGTGATGGCAATCCTCGAGTTTTGCTTAAAACCTTCCTTAAGTCAAGGGATGCTCAAGGTATCCTTGAAACGAGAATTAAGAAATATTAATACCGTCGAGTGTTTCTTTTCATTTAGAACTTGACCTGAAATATAGATAATAGATAATATAGATAAGGTGATGGCAATCCTCGAGTTTTGCTTAAAACCTTCCTTAAGTCAAGGGATGCTCAAGGTATCCTTGAAACGAGAATTAAGAAATATTAATACCGTCGAGTGTTTCTTTTCATTTAGAACTTGACCTGAAATATAGATAATAGATAATATAGATAAGGTGATGGCAATCCTCGAGTTTTGCTTAAAACCTTCCTTAAGTCAAGGGATGCTCAAGGTATCCTTGAAACGAGAATTAAGAAATATTAATACCGTCGAGTGTTTCTTTTCATTTAGAACTTGACCTGAAATATAGATAATAGATAATATAGATAAGGTGATGGCAATCCTCGAGTTTTGCTTAAAACCTTCCTTAAGTCAAGGGATGCTCAAGGTATCCTTGAAACGAGAATTAAGAAATTTAATACCGTCGAGTGTTTCTTTTTCGCATAAAAACTGAAGAATCTTGAAAAAAAATCAGCAAAAAGTGCGGTTTTTTGGCCAAAAAACTGAAGAAACTTGAAAAAAAATCAGCTAAAAGTGCAGTTTTGGCCAAAAAAATCAGCAAAAAGTTCGGTTTTTTGCCCAAAAACTAAAGAAACTTTCCAAAAATCAGAAAAAAGTGCAGTTTTTGGCCAAAAAACTAAAGAAACTTTCCAAAAATCAGAAAAAGTGCAGTTTTTGGCCAAAAAACTAAAGAAACTTGAAAAAAAAAAAATCAGCGAAAAGTGCGGTTTTTTGGCCAAAAAACTGAAGAAACTTGAAAAAAATCAGCAAAAAGTGCAGTTTTTGGCCAAAAAATCAGCAAAAAGTTCGGTTTTTCCCAAAAAAAACTAAAGAAACTTTCCAAAAATTAGCAAAAGTGCGGTTTTTTTGGCCAAAAACTGAAAAACTTTTCAAAATCAGCAAAAAGTTCGGTTTTTTGCCCAAAAAACTAAAGAAACTTTTCAAAAATCAGCAAAAAGTTCGGTTTTTTGCCCCAAAAAACTAAAGAAACTTTCCAAAAATCAGAAAAAAGTGCGGTTTTTGGCCAAAAAAAGACAGAGAAACTTTCCAAAAAATCAGCAAAAGGTGCGGTTTTTTCTGCCAAAAAACTTGAGAAACTTTCCAAAAATCAGAAAAAAGTGCAGTTTTTGGCCAAAAAACTAAGAAACTTGAAAAAAAAAATCAGCAAAAAGTGCGGTTTTTTGGCCGGAAGCCGGAAAAAAAAGTGGTAGGACTGGAGGGTGGGGTGGCCATTTCCCGCTCTTTTTGACAGGAAGCCGGAAAAAAGTTGGTCGGACTGGAGGGTGGGGTGGCCATTTCCCGCTCTTTTTGACAGGAAGCCGGAAAAAAGTTGGTAGGACTGGAGGGTGGGGTGGCCATTTCCCGCTTTTCGACAGGAAGCGGAAAAAAAGTGGATATAATTTATCAATAAACCTTTGTATCTGATATGTTACTCATCTTGTGTAAATGAGAGAGGAAATGCTTCCCGGTCTTGTTCGTATGCGTTTGTGTTGGTAGGACTGGAGGGGGGGTGCATACAAATTTCCAGCTCAGTTTACCAGGAAGCCGGAAAAAAGTTGGGTAGGACTGGAGGGTGTGGGTGAATACAAATTTCCCGCTCAGTTTACCAGGAAGCCGGAAAAAAGTGGGTAGGACTGGAGGGTGGGGTGGCCATTTCCCGCTCTTTTGACAGAAAGCCGGAAAAAAGTTGGGACTGGGGGGTGGGTGGCCATTTCCCGCTCTTTTTGACAGGAAGCCGGAAAAAAGTTGGCGGACTGGAGGGTGGGGTGGCCATTTCCCGCTCTTATTGACAGGAAGCCGGAAAAAAGTTGGTAGGACTGGACTGGAGGGTGGGGTGGCCATTCGCTCTTTTTGACAGGAAGCCGGAAAAAAGTTGGTCGGACTGGAGGGTGGGGTGGCCATTTCCCGCTCTTTTTGACAGGAAGCCGGAAAAAAGTTGGTAGGACTGGAGGGTGGGGTGGCCATTTCCCGCTCTTTTTGACAGGAAGCCGGAAAAAAGTTGGTAGGACTGGAGGGTGGGGTGGCCATTTCCCGCTCTTTTGACAGGAAGCCGGAAAAAAGTTGGTAGGACTGGAGGGTGGGGTGGCCATTTCCCGCTCTTTTTGACAGGAAGCCGGAAAAAAGTTGGTAGGACTGGAGGGTGGGGTGGCCATTTCCCGCTCTTTTCGACAGGGTAGGACTGCCATTTCCCGCTCTTTTCGACAGGAAGCCGGAAAAAAAGTGGATATAATTTATCAATAAACCTTTGTATCTGATATGTTACTCATCTTGTGTAAAATGAGAGAGGAAATGCTTCCCGGTCTTGTTCGTATGCGTTTGTGTTGGTAGGACTGGAGGGTGGGGTGCATACAAATTTCCAGCTCAGTTTACCAGGAAGCCGGAAAAAGTTGGTAGGACTGGAGGGTGGGGTGAATACAAATTTCCCGCTCAGTTTACCAGGAAGCCGGAAAAAAGTGGGTAGGACTGGAGGGTGGGGTGGCCATTTCCCGCTCTTTTTGACAGAAAGCCGGAAAAAAGTTGGTCGGACTGGAGGGTGGGGTGGCCATTTCCCGCTCTTTTTGACAGGAAGCCGGAAAAAAGTTGGTCGGACTGGAGGGTGGGGTGGCCATTTCCCGCTCTTATTGACAGGAAGCCGGAAAAAAGTTGGTAGGACTGGAGGGTGGGGTGGCCATTTCCCGCTCTTTTTGACAAGAAGCCGGAAAAAAGTTGGTAGGACTGGAGGGTGGGGTGGCCATTTCCCGCTCTTTTTGACAGGAAGCCGGAAAAAAGTTGGTAGGACTGGAGGGTGGGGTGGCCATTTCCCGCTCTTTTTGACAGGAAGCCGGAAAAAAGTGGATATAATTTATCAATAAACCTTTGTATCTGATATGTTACTCATCTTGTGTAAAATGAGAGAGGAAATGCTTCCCGGTCTTGTTCGTATGCGTTTGTGTTGGTAGGACTGGAGGGTGGGGTGAATACAAATTTCCCGCTCAGTTTACCAGGAAGCCGGAAAAAAGTGGTAGGACTGGAGGGTGGGGTGGCCATTTCCCGCTCTTTTTGACAGAAAGCCGGAAAAAAGTTGGTCGGACTGGAGGTGGGGTGGCCATTTCCCGCTCTTTTTGACAGGAAGCCGGAAAAAAGTTGGTAGGACTGGAGGGTGGGGTGAATACATTTCCCGCTCAGTTTACCAGGAAGCCGGAAAAAAGTGGGTAGGACTGGAGGGTGGGGTGGCCATTTCCCGCTCTTTTTGACAGAAAGCCGGAAAAAAGTTGGTCGGACTGGAGGGTGGGGTGGCCATTTCCCGCTCTTTTTGACAGGAAGCCGGAAAAAAGTTGGTCGGACTGGAGGGTGGGGTGGCCATTTCCCGCTCTTATTGACAGGAAGCCGGAAAAAAGTTGGTAGGACTGGAGGGTGGGGTGGCCATTTCCCGCTCTTTTTGACAAGAAGCCGGAAAAAAGTTGGTAGGACTGGAGGGTGGGGTGGCCATTTCCCGCTCTTTTGACAGGAAGCCGGAAAAAAGTTGGTAGGACTGGAGGGTGGGGTGGCCATTTCCCGCTCTTTTTGACAGGAAGCCGGAAAAAAAGTGGATATAATTTATCAATAAACCTTTGTATCTGATATGTTACTCATCTTGTGTAAAATGAGAGAGGAAATGCTTCCCGGTCTTGTTCGTATGCGTTTGTGTTGGTAGGACTGGAGGGTGGGGTGAATACAAATTTCCAGCTCAGTTTACCAGGAAGCCGGAAAAAAGTTAGTAGGACTGGAGGGTGGGGTGAATACAAATTTCCCGCTCAGTTTACCAGGAAGCCGGAAAAAAGTGGGTAGGACTGGAGGGTGGGGTGGCCATTTCCCGCTCTTTTTGACAGAAAGCCGGAAAAAAGTTGGTCGGACTGGAGGGTGGGGTGGCCATTTCCCGCTCTTTTTGACAGGAAGCCGGAAAAAAGTTGGTAGGACTGGAGGGTGGGGTGAATACAAATTTCCCGCTCAGTTTACCAGGAAGCCGGAAAAAAGTGGGTAGGACTGGAGGGTGGGGTGGCCATTTCCCGCTCTTATTGACAGAAAGCCGGAAAAAAGTTGGTCGGACTGGAGGGTGGGGTGGCCATTTCCCGCTCTTTTTGACAGGAAGCCGGAAAAAAGTTGGTCGGACTGGAGGGTGGGGTGGCCATTTCCCGCTCTTATTGACAGGAAGCCGGAAAAAAGTTGGTAGGACTGGAGGGTGGGGTGGCCATTTCCCGCTCTTTTTGACAGGAAGCCGGAAAAAAGTTGGTAGGACTGGAGGGTGGGGTGGCCATTTCCCGCTCTTTTTGACAGGAAGCCGGAAAAAAGTTGGTAGGACTGGAGGGTGGGGTGGCCATTTCCCGCTCTTTTTGACAGGAAGCCGGAAAAAAAGTGGATATAATTTATCAATAAACCTTTGTATCTGATATGTTACTCATCTTGTGTAAAATGAGAGAGGAAAAGCTTCCCGGTCTTGTTCGTATGCGTTTGTGTTGGTAGGACTGGAGGGTGGGGTGCATACAAATTTCCAGCTCAGTTTACCAGGAAGCCGGAAAAAAGTTGGTAGGACTGGAGGGTGGGGTGAATACAAATTTCCCGCTCAGTTTACCAGGAAGCCGGAAAAAAGTGGTAGGACTGGAGGGTGGGGTGGCCATTTCCCGCTCTTTTTGACAGAAAGCCGGAAAAAAGTTGGTCGGACTGGAGGGTGGGGTGGCCATTTCCCGCTCTTTTTGACAGGAAGCCGGAAAAAAGTTGGTCGGACTGGAGGGTGGGGTGGCCATTTCCCGCTCTTATTGACAGGAAGCCGGAAAAAAGTTGGTAGGACTGGAGGGTGGGGTGGCCATTTCCCGCTCTTTTTGACAGGAAGCCGGAAAAAAGTTGGTAGGACTGGAGGGTGGGGTGGCCATTTCCCGCTCTTTTTGACAGGAAGCCGGAAAAAAGTTGGTAGGACTGGAGGGTGGGGTGGCCATTTCCCGCTCTTTTTGACAGGAAGCCGGAAAAAAGTTGGTAGGACTGGAGGGTGGGGTGGCCATTTCCCGCTCTTTTCGACAGGAAGCCGGAAAAAAAGTGGATATAATTTATCAATAAACCTTTGTATCTGATATGTTACTCATCTTGTGTAAAATGAGAGAGGAAAAGCTTCCCGGTCTTGTTCGTATGCGTTTGTGTTGGTAGGACTGGAGGGTGGGGTGAATACAAATTTCCCGCTCAGTTTACCAGGAAGCCGGAAAAAAGTTGGTAGGACTGGAGGGTGGGGTGGCCATTTCCCGCTCTTTTTGACAGGAAGCCGGAAAAAAAGTGGATTTAATTTATCAATAAACCTTTGTTTCTGATATGTTACTCATCTTGTGTAAAATGAGAGAGGAAAAGCTTCCCTTGTTCGTACGCCTTTGTGTTGGTAGGACTGGAGGGTGGGGTGCATACAAATTTCCCGCTCTTTTTGCCAGGATGCCAGAAAAAAAGTGGAAACATTAGCTTTATTACAACCGCAGTTTGTGAATCCTGGAGCATTCGCAGAAGGACTTAGACGTCCGAAACCTTCTGCGCGTGCTTCAGGAGTTTCAAAGGTTGGAACAAAGCTTGGAACATACGGAGAAGTATACAACAAACCTCATATCCAGTCAAAACATCCGGATTTTCCTTCCTTATAATCTCAATTAATTTCCCAATAAGTTCCAATTCGTTTTCCACTTTGATCAAAATGATTTCATCCTCGAAAGATACAGTTTCAAACGTTATAATTCCTTTAAAAAAAGTTAGAAAATGATAAGAAATAAAAGATTTTCGACTGACCAGTGGTCATTTTTGAAATCTCCGAATCGTCTGGGACATCTCGAGTGATATTGAAAAAAACCGCAGAAATTTCATCGTATTCTGGGTCAGGGTTTAAGTTCGCACGTGTCGACACGTGGAGTTCCATACAAACAATGTTAAATAACTATTCTGCAAATAGGATAAAAATAAATTTTAGGCAGAGATGGGCAAAATCTTAATCATAAATATGATTAAGATTTTTAATCATAGGAATATTTTTCTGTGATTAAGAATAAGATTAAAATCTTAATCACAGAGATGATTAAGAATAAAATCTTAATCACAGGAAATCTGTGATTAATCATAGGAAAATAACGATTAATCATTGGAATTTGGGATTAATTAAGGAAAATAATGATTAATCATTGGAATTTGGGATTAATTGAGGAAAATAATGATTAATCATTGGAATTAATTAAGGAAAATAATGATTAATCATTGGAATTTGGGATTAATTAAGGAAAATAATGATTAATCATTGGAATTTGGGATTAATTGAGGAAAATAATGATTAATCATTGGAATTAATTAAGGAAAAATGATTAATCATTGGAATTAATTAAGGAAAATAATGATTAATCATTGGAATTTGGGATTAATTAGGAAAATAATGATTAATCATTGGAATTTGGGATTAATTAAGGAAAATAATGATTAATCATTGGAATTTGGGATTAATTGAGGAAAATAATGATTAATCATTGGAATTAATTAAGGAAAATAATGATTAATCATTGGAATTAATTAAGGAAAATAATGATTAATCATTGGAATTTGGGATTAATTAGGAAAATAATGATTAATCATTGGAATTTGGGATTAATCATAGGAAATAATGATTAATCATTGGAATTTGGGATTAATTAAGGAAAATAATGATTAATCATTGGAATTAATTAAGGAAAATAATGATTAATCATTGGAATTTGGGATTAATTAGGAAAATAATGATTAATCATTGGAATTTGGGATTAATTAGGAAAATAATGATTAATCATTGGAATTTGGGATTAATTAAGGAAAATAATGATTAATCATTGGAATTAATTAAGGAAAATAATGATTAATCATTGGAATTTGGGATTAATTAGGAAAATAATGATTAATCATTGGAATTAATTAAGGAAAATAATGATTAATCATTGGAATTTGGGATTAATTAAGGAAAATAATGATTAATCATTGGAATTTGGGATTAATTGAGGAAAATAATGATTAATCATTGGAATTAATTAAGGAAAATAATGATTAATCATTGGAATTTGGGATTAATTAAGGAAAATAATGATTAATCATTGGAATTTGGGATTAATTAGGAAAATAATGATTAATCATTGGAATTAATTAAGGAAAATAATGATTAATCATTGGAATTTGGGATTAATTAAGGAAAATAATGATTAATCATTGGAATTTGGGATTAATTAGGAAAATAATGATTAATCATTGGAATTAATTAAGGAAAATAATGATTAATCATTGGAATTTGGGATTAATTAAGGAAAATAATGATTAATCATTGGAATTTGGGATTAATTAGGAAAATAATGATTAATCATTGGAATTAATTAAGGAAAATAATGATTAATCATTGGAATTTGGGATTAATTAAGGAAAATAATGATTAATCATTGGAATTTGGGATTAATTAGGAAAATAATGATTAATCATTGGAATTAATTAAGGAAAATAATGATTAATCATTGGAATTTGGGATTAATTAAGGAAAATAATGATTAATCATTGGAATTTGGGATTAATTGAGGAAAATAATGATTAATCATTGGAATTAATTAAGGAAAATAATGATTAATCATTGGAATTAATTAAGGAAAATAATGATTAATCATTGGAATTTGGGATTAATCATAGGAAAATAATGATTAATCATTGGAATTTGGGATTAATTAAGGAAAATAATGATTAATCATTGGAATTTGGGATTAATTAGGAAAATAATGATTAATCATTGGAATTAATTAAGGAAAATAATGATTAATCATTGGAATTAATTAAGGAAAATAATGATTAATCATTGGAATTTGGGATTAATCATAGGAAAATAATGATTAATCATTGGAATTTGGGATTAATCATAGGAAAATAATGATTAATCATTGGAATTTGGGATTAATTAAGGAAAATAATGATTAATCATTGGAATTAATTAAGGAAAATAATGATTAATCATTGGAATTTGGGATTAATTAGGAAAATAATGATTAATCATTGGAATTTGGGATTAATTAGGAAAATAATGATTAATCATTGGAATTTGGGATTAATTAAGGAAAATAATGATTAATCATTGGAATTAATTAAGGAAAATAATGATTAATCATTGGAATTTGGGATTAATTGAGGAAAATAATGATTAATCATTGGAATTAATTAAGGAAAATAATGATTAATCATTGGAATTTGGGATTAATTAAGGAAAATAATGATTAATCATTGGAATTTGGGATTAATTGAGGAAAATAATGATTAATCATTGGAATTAATTAAGGAAAATAATGATTAATCATTGGAATTTGGGATTAATTAAGGAAAATAATGATTAATCATTGGAATTTGGGATTAATTGAGGAAAATAATGATTAATCATTGGAATTAATTAAGGAAATAATGATTAATCATTGGAATTTGGGATTAATTAAGGAAAATAATGATTAATCATTGGAATTTGGGATTAATTGAGGAAAATAATGATTAATCATTGGAATTAATTAAGGAAAATAATGATTAATCATTGGAATTTGGGATTAATTAAGGAAAATAATGATTAATCATTGGAATTTGGGATTAATTAAGGAAAATAATGATTAATCATTGGAATTTGGGATTAATTGAGGAAAATAATGATTAATCATTGGAATTAATTAAGGAAAATAATGATTAATCATTGGAATTTGGGATTAATTAGGAAAATAATGATTAATCATTGGAATTAATTAAGGAAAATAATGATTAATCATTGGAATTTGGGATTAATTAAGGAAAATAATGATTAATCATTGGAATTTGGGATTAATTAAGGAAAATAATGATTAATCATTGGAATTTGGGATTAATTAGGAAAATAATGATTAATCATTGGAATTAATTAAGGAAAATAATGATTAATCATTGGAATTTGGGATAATTAAGGAAAATAATGATTAATCATTGGAATTTGGGATTAATTGAGGAAAATAATGATTAATCATTGGAATTAATTAAGGAAAATAATGATTAATCATTGGAATTTGGGATTAATTAGGAAAATAATGATTAATCATTGGAATTTGGGATTAATTGGGAAAATAATGATTAATCATTGGAATTAATTAAGGAAAATAATGATTAATCATTGGAATTTGGGATTAATTAAGGAAAATAATGATTAATCATTGGAATTTGGGATTAATTAAGGAAAATAATGATAATCATTGGAATTTGGGATTAATTAGGAAAAGAATGATTAATCATGGAATTTGGGATTAATTAGGAAAAGAATGATTAATCATTGGAATTTGGGATTAATTAGGAAAATAATGATTAATCATTGGAATTTGGGATTAATTAAGGAAAATAATGATTAATCATTGGAATTTGGGATTAATTAAGGAAAATAATGATTAATCATTGGAATTTGGGATTAATTGAGGAAAAAATGATTAATCATTGGAATTAATTAAGGAAAATAATGATTAATCATTGGAATTTGGGATTAATTAAGGAAAATAATGATTAATCATTGGAATTTGGGATTAATTAGGAAAATAATGATTAATCATTGGAATTTGGGATTAATTAAGGAAAATAATGATTAATCATTGGAATTTGGGATTAATTAGGAAAATAATGATTAATCATTGGAATTTGGGATTAATTAAGGAAAATAATGATTAATCATTGGAATTTGGGATTAATTAAGGAAAATAATGATTAATCATTGGAATTTGGGATTAATTAAGGAAAATAATGATAATCATTGGAATTTGGGATTAATTGAGGAAAAGAATGATTAATCATGGAATTTGGGATTAATTAGGAAAAAATGATTAATCATTGGAATTTGGGATTAATTAAGGAAAATAATGATTAATCATTGGAATTATTATTAAGGAAAATAATGATTAATCATTGGAATTTGGGATTAATTAAGGAAAATAATGATTAATCATTGGAATTTGGGATTATATAAGGAAAATAATGATTAATCATTGGAATTTGGATTAATTAAGGAAAATAATGATTAATCATTGGAATTTGGGATTAATAAGGAAAATAATGATTAATCATTGGAATTTGGGATTAATTAAGGAAAATAATGATTAATCATTGGAATTAATTAAGGAAAATAATGATTAATCATTGGAATTTGGGATTAATTAAGGAAAATAATGATTAATCATTGGAATTTGGGATTAAGGAAAATAATGATTAATCATTGGAATTAATTAAGGAAAATAATGATTAATCATTGGAATTTGGGATTAATTAAGGAAAATAATGATTAATCATTGGAATTAATTAAGGAAAATAATGATTAATCATTGGAATTTGGGATTAATTAAGGAAAAAGCTTCTGAAAAAGAATTAAAAATTTTCTGATGATTGATCTAGCTTTTTCCTTAATTAATCCCAAATTCCAATGATTAATCATTATTTTCCTATGATTAATCACAGACTTCCTGTGATTAATCACAGATTTCCTATGATTAAGAGTTTAATTACAGATTTCCTGTGATTAAGATTTTATTCTTAATCATCTCTGTGATTAAGATTTTAATCTTATTCTTAATCACAGAAAAATATTCCTATGATTAAAAATCTTGAGCATATTCATGATTAAGATTTTGCCCATCTCTGATTTTAGGTTTATAATAAAATGATTACAGAGTTAGAGAGCGATTTGGGTAGAGGTTCTGGAAGTTTCGAAGAACTTAATGTTGTTTCTGAGCAACAATCGAAGTCTAGTATCGTAGATAGAAGAGAATCCTTTAAAAAATGAAATTAAAATTATAATAAAAAGGTTTTTAGTACCTGTGATGGGAGGTTTTCATGTTTTTTTTGTTTCTTTTTCGATTTTTCTCCGTCAAGCCAGATTCGTGCGGTTTCGAAATCGGGCGGGCGGTCGATCGGGGTCAAATCGACCGGTTTGTTCCGAGTCAAAGCGTTTAAAAAGTCGTCGGGGCCTCGCTGTTAAAAATATTTTATATTTATCTTTTTGACAGGAAGCCGGAAAAAAGTTGGTAGGACTGGAGGGTGGGGTGGCCATTTCCCGCTCTTTTTGACAGGAAGCCGGAAAAAAAGTGGATATAATTTATCAATAACCTTTGTATCTGATATGTTACTCATCTTGTGTAAAATGAGAGAGGAAATGCTTCCCGGTCTTGTTCGTATGCGTTTGTGTTGGTAGGACTGGAGGGTGGGGTGCATACAAATTTCCAGCTCAGTTTACCAGGAAGCCGGAAAAAAGTTGGTAGGACTGGAGGGTGGGGTGAATACAAATTTCCCGCTCAGTTTACCAGGAAGCCGGAAAAAAGTGGGTAGGACTGGAGGGTGGGGTGGCCATTTCCCGCTCTTTTTGACAGAAAGCCGGAAAAAAGTTGGTCGGACTGGAGGGTGGGGTGGCCATTTCCCGCTCTTTTTGACAGGAAGCCGGAAAAAAGTTGGTCGGACTGGAGGGTGGGGTGGCCATTTCCCGCTCTTATTGACAGGAAGCCGGAAAAAAGTTGGTAGGACTGGAGGGTGGGGTAGTTTTTATAAAATTTTTCTGAGCTTCGCCCAGCGAAGTTTGTTCGTCGTAAATATTTTATTCTCGACGGAAACGACGTTTTTATAAACTTCTTTTGAAGACGACATATCGTCGTGGGAGTAATACGGTTTTATTTCGGGAATCCGTCGTAAATTGTTCTCTTCGATGTATTTTTCCGCTTCTCCTAAACTCGGCGGGTTCAAAACGGTTGAAATTAACTTCTCGCAATCGTCGAAATAGAAGCTTTTTATATCCGTGTCGTCGGAATCCAATTTCGATGTAGACGCCCCGAAATCGTCGCAGTTTTTAACATCTTCTAAAAAAAGTACTTTTTTAAGAGCTTCCAACGAAAACTTACTTAAAGAGAAGTAACAATATAGGAGGGGGAAGTATATGGGAGAGGAAGTATATAGGAGGGGGAAGTATAAGGGAAGGAAAGTATAACAAAGGGAGGGAAAGTATAAAGTAGGGGGAAGTGTGAGGAAGGGGAGGTATAAGGGAGGGGAAGTATAAAAGAGGGGGGAGGGGAGTATAAAAGAGTGGGGAGGGGATGGGAGTATAAAAGAGTGGGGAGGGGATGGAAGTATAAAAGAGTGGGGAGGGGATGGAAGTATAAAACGGGGGAGGGGAAGTATAAAACGGGGGGAGGGGAAGTATAAAAGAGTGGGAAGGGGAGGGGAAGTATAAAATAGTGGGGGGGGAAGTAAAAAAAGAGGGGGTAAGTATAAAGGGGGGGGGGGGGTAATATAAAAAGGGGGTAGTATAAAAGAGTGGGAGGGGAGGGAAGTATAAAAGAGGGGAGTATAAAAGAGTGGGGAGGGGAAGTAAAAAGAGTGGGAAGGGGAGGGGAAGTATAAAAGAGGGGAAGGGGAGGGGAAGTATAAAAGAGTGGGAAGGGGAGGGGAAGTATAAAAGAGTGGGAAGGGGGGGGAAGTATAAAAGAGTGGGAAGGGGAGGGAAGTATAAAAGAGTGGGAAGGGGAGGGGAAGTATAAAAGAGTGGGAAGGTTAGGGGAAGTATAAAAGAGTGGGAAGGGGAGGGGAAGTATAAAAGAGTGGGAAGGGGAGGGGAAGTATAAAAGAGAGGGAAGGGGAGGGGAAGTATAAAGAGTGGGAAGGTTAGGGGAAGTATAAAAGAGTGGAAGGGGAGGGGAAGTATAAAAGTGGGGAAGGGGAGGGGAAGTAAAAAGAGGGAAGGGAGGGGAGGGGAACTATAAAAAGGGGGAGGGGAGGTGAACAATAAAAGAGGGGGAGGGGGTGAACTATAAAAGAGGGGGAGGGGAGGTGAACTATAAAAGGGGGAGGCAAGGTGAACTATAAAAGAGGGGGAGGGGAGGGGAACTATAAAAGGGGGGCTATAAAGAGGGGGGGGGAGTATATAAAAGAGGGGGGGAGTATAAAAGAGTGGGTGGGGATGGGAGTATAAAAGAGTGGGGAGGGGATGGAGTATAAAAGATTGGGGAGGGGATGGAAGTATAAAAGAGTGGGGAGGGGATGGAAGTATAAAAGGGGAGGGGAAGTATAAAAGAGTGGGGAGGGAGGGAAGTATAAAAGAGTGGGAAGGGGAGGGGAAGTATAAAAGGGGGAGGGGAAGTATAAAAGAGGGGGGGGGGGAGTATAAAAGGGGGAGGGAGGGGAAGTATAAAGAGTGGGAAGGGGAGGGGAATATAAAAGGGGGAGGGAAGTATAAAGAGGGGGGGGGAGTATAAAAGAGTGGGGGGGGGGAGTATAAAAGAGTGGGGAGGGGATGGGAGTATAAAAGAGTGGGGAGGGATGGAAGTATAAAAGGTGGGGAGGGGATGGAAGTATAAAAGAGTGGGGATGGGAGGGGATAAAGAGGGGGGAGTATAAAGAGTGGGGAGGGGAGGGGAAGTATAAAAGAGTGGGAAGGGGAGGGGAGGTGAACTATAAAAGAGGGGGAGGGGAGGGGAAGTATAAAAGAGTGGGAAGGGGAGGGGAAGTATAAATAGTGGGAAGGGGTGGGGAAGTATAAAATAGTGGTGAGGGGAGGAAGTAAAAAAAAAAGAGGGGGTAAGTATAAAAAGGGGGGTAAGTATAAAAAGGGGGTAGTATAAAAGAGTGGGGAGGGGAGGGGAAGTATAAAACGGGGGAGGGGAGGGGAAGTATAAAAGAGTGGGGAGGGAGGGGAAGTATAAAAGAGGGGGGAGTATAAAAGAGGGGAGGGAGGGGAATATAAAAGGGGAAGGGGGGGGAGGTGAACTATAAAAGAGGGGGAGGGGAGGGGAACTATAAAGAAAGGGAGGGGAGGGGGAACTATAAAAGAGGGGAGGGGAGGGAACTATAAAAGAGGGGGAGGGGAGGGGAACTATAAAAGAGGGGAGGGGAGGGGAACTATAAAAGAGGGGGAGGGGAGGGGCAAGACAAAGTTGAGATCGGTAAAGATCATTGACCCTTCCCCAAAAACCCGACGGGTATCACAATAACTTCTTTAATGAAGTTAAAAAATTATTCCATGGCCTTTACCTGTTTTATCGAAAAAAAGGAATTTTTTAAATTCTTTTTGAGGGGTGGCCGAGCTATTTTTATTGGGCGATTTCTCCTTTTTGATGTCCAACGCTTTGTAGCGACGTGGCGGAGTTTTTTTCTTCCTTTTCTGCTTTTTTCGCGGCGAAATTTCGTCGGAGTTGCCATCCACGAAAATCGCTCGATTTAAAACCAGAAGTACTCGGCTTATTTCTTTAAATAAACAAATTAATTTGGAGCAAAATCCTAGAATAAAAAATTTTTACATGTCTTCGTCTGAAAATACATCGTCGGAACCTTCCAGCGGCTGCGAAAGTTGAATCGACTCTTCCATTTCGTCCTCTTCGATTTTCTCGACCGCCTGCGACCCCAAAATGCTGTCGTCCTCAGGAGCGCCAACCGCCTCATCCCACGCTTCGTTGAGACCTTCCAGCAAACTCTTCACCTGCGAATCTTTAAAACATAAATTTTAAAACATTTTTCTCGATTTTTTTTAAACTCACCTATCGACCCAAAATAAATATCTTGACTATGAGATTGAAAAACGAAGCTTCCATCAAAGAAACTGAACTCGTCGAATTTCTTCTTTTTATCTTTTCGACTTTTTTCTTCAAAAAAAATCAATTTATAAAATAAATTAAACTTAAATATAAATTATACTTTAAGATAATTAATTAATTTATCTTTTAATTGTAATTCTAAAGAAGATTTAAAAGGAGAGATAGGATTTCATATTTTGACAATGAGATTTGCGAAGAGTCGCCTTCTAGCCTCCGTATAAGCTAGGCCTGGATTCATATCAAGATTGTCTGCGGGGAAAAAACGGTAATAATAAGTTATTATTAATTGTTATTATTATATTAATCGTTATATAATAACAAACAATTTTTTTTTTTTTCCTCCGAGGTTTTGTGCGTTTAAAATATCTTGGCTTAAAACGTCGATTTCAAAGTCGCAGAAGGAAACGCGGTTTTCGCGGACGTATACTTCGCCAAATTCATAAAACTCATGCCGTAAAGATTGTAGTCGATTAAAAACTGAAGTGTAAACGTAATGTGGGACTCGTGCGGTTGAAAAGTTCTGTTGAGGGAAGACCGCTTTCCAAATTTCCACCGCCTTCTTGATCATCGATGGGCGATAAAAGAATATTTTTAAAAACGTCGTGTTGGTAGTATGATAGCCATAAAAAGGTCTAAAAAAACGTTATACACATTTTTAAAAGTTTGCTGGCAACCAGTGTGGGCAACTTAACACTACAAATGTTGCCCCCCCCCCCCCACAACCATTCAGAATCAAAGTAAGTGGGACTCGTGCAGTTGAAAAGTTCTGTTGAGGAGAAGACCGTTTCCAAAAATTTCCACCGCCTTCTTGATCATCGATGGGCGATAAAAGAATATTTAAAAATCGTTGGTAGTATGATAGCCATAAAAAGGTCTAAAAAAAACGTTATACACATTTTTAAAAGTTTGCTGGCAACCAGTGGGCAACTTAACACTACAAATGTTGCCCCCCCCCCCACAACAACCATTCAGAATCAAAGTAGAGTGGGACTCGTGCGGTTGAAAAGTTCTGTTGAGGAGAAGACCGCTTTCCAAAATTTCCACCGCCTTCTTGATCATCGATGGGCGATAAAAGAATATTTTTAAAAACGTCGTGTTGGTAGTATGATAGCCATAAAAAGGTCTAAAAAAACGTTATACACATTTTTAAAAGTTTGCTGGCAACCAGTGTGGGCAACTTAACACTACAAATGTTGCCCCCCCCCCCCCCACAACAACCATTCAGAATCAAAGTAAAAACAAGACTTTTTCGCTAGTTCACAGCAATGATACCAACTTAACAAAGGTAGTACATAGCCATAAAATCTAAAACGTTATTTTTAACCTTTGGCAACCAGTGTGGGCAACTTAACACTACAAATGTTGCCCCCCCCCCCCCACAACAACCATTCAGAATCAAAGTAAAAACAAGACTTTTTCGCTAGTTTCACAGCAATGATACCAACTTAACATCGTGTTGGTAGTATGATAGCCATAAAAAGGTCTAAAAAAACGTTATACACATTTTTAAAAGTTTGCAACCTGGCAACCAGTGTGGGCAACTTAACACTACAAATGTTGCCCCCCCCCCCCCACAACAACCATTCAGAATCAAAGTAGAACTCGTGCGGTTGAAAAGTTCTGTTGAGGAGAAGACCGCTTTCCAAAATTTCCACCGCCTTCTTGATCATCGATGGGCGATAAAAGAATATTTTTAAAAACGTCGTGTTGGTAGTATGATAGCCATAAAAAGGTCTAAAAAAACGTTATACACATTTTTAAAAGTTTGCTGGCAACCAGTGTGGGCAACTTAACACTACAAATGTTGCCCCCCCCCCCCAACAACCATTCAGAATCAAAGTAGAGTGGGACTCGTGCGGTTGAAAAGTTCTGTTGAGGAGAAGACCGCTTTCCAAAATTTCCACCGCCTTCTTGATCATCGATGGGCGATAAAAGAATATTTTAAAAACGTCGTGTTGGTAGTATGATAGCCATAAAAAGGTCTAAAAAAACGTTATACACATTTTTAAAAGTTTGCTGGCAACCAGTGTGGGCAACTTAACACTACAAATGTTGCCCCCCCCCCCCCAAACAACCATTCAGAATCAAAGTAGAGTGGGACTCGTGCGGTTGAAAAGTTCTGTTGAGGAGAAGACCGCTTTCCAAAATTTCCACCGCCTTCTTGATCATCGATGGGCGATAAAAGAATATTTTTAAAAACGTCGTGTTGGTAGTATGATAGCCATAAAAAGGTCTAAAAAAACGTTATACACATTTTTAAAAGTTTGCTGGCAACCAGTGTGGGCAACTTAACACTACAAATGTTGCCCCCCCCCCCAACAACCATTCAGAATCAAAGTAGAGTGGGACTCGTGCGGTTGAAAAGTTCTGTTGAGGAGAAGACCGCTTTCCAAAATTTCCACCGCCTTCTTGATCATCGATGGGCGATAAAAGAATATTTTTAAAAACGTCGTGTTGGTAGTATGATAGCCATAAAAAGGTCTAAAAAAACGTTATACACATTTTTAAAAGTTTGCTGGCAACCAGTGGGGCAACTTAACACTACAAATGTTGCCCCCCCCCCCACAACAACCATTCAGAATCAAAGTAAAAACAAGACCGCTTTCGCAGTTTCACAGCAATGATAAATTTTTAAAAATCGTGTTGGTAGTATGATAGCCATAAAAAGGTCTAAAAAAACGTTATACACATTTTTAAAAGTTTGCTGGCAACCAGTGTGGGCAACTTAACACTACAAATGTTGCCCCCCCCCCCACAACAACCATTCAGAATCAAAGTAGAGTGGGACTCGTGCGGTTGAAAAGTTCTGTTGAGGAGAAGACCGCTTTCCAAAATTTCCACCGCCTTCTTGATCATCGATGGGCGATAAAAGAATATTTTTAAAAACGTCGTGTTGGTAGTATGATAGCCATAAAAAGGTCTAAAAAAACGTTATACACATTTTTAAAAGTTTGCTGGCAACCAGTGTGGGCAACTTAACACTACAAATGTTGCCCCCCCCCCCCACAACAACCATTCAGAATCAAAGTAGAGTGGGACTCGTGCGGTTGAAAAGTTCTGTTGAGGAAAGACCGCTTTCCAAAATTTCCACCGCTTCTTGATCATCGATGGGCGATAAAAGAATATTTTTAAAAACGTCGTGTTGGTAGTATGATAGCCATAAAAAGGTCTAAAAAAACGTTATACACATTTTTAAAAGTTTGCTGGCAACCAGTGTGGGCAACTTAACACTACAAATGTTGCCCCCCCCCCACAACAACCATTCAGAATCAAAGTAAAAAGTTTTTGGCTATTTCCAGCATGATAAACTTAACATCGTGTTGGTAGTATGATAGCCATAAAAAGGTCTAAAAAAACGTTATACACATTTTTAAAAGTTTGCTGGCAACCAGTGTGGGCAACTTAACACTACAAATGTTGCCCCCCCCCCCACAACAACCATTCAGAATCAAAGTAAAACAAGACTTTTCGCTATTTCACATAAAACTTAACACGTGTTGGTAGTATGATAGCCATAAAAAGGTCTAAAAAAACGTTATACACATTTTTAAAAGTTTGCTGGCAACCAGTGTGGGCAACTTAACACTACAAATGTTGCCCCCCCCCCCCACACAACCATTCAGAATCAAAGTAGAGTGGACTCGTGCGGTTGAAAAGGAGAAGACCGCTTTCCAAAATTTCCACCGCCTTCTTGATCATCGATGGGCGATAAAAGAATATTTTTAAAAACGTCGTGTTGGTAGTATGATAGCCATAAAAAGGTCTAAAAAAACGTTATACACATTTTTAAAAGTTTGCTGGCAACCAGTGTGGGCAACTTAACACTACAAATGTTGCCCCCCCCCCCACAACAACCATTCAGAATCAAAGTAGAGTGGGACTCGTGCGGTTGAAAAGTTCTGTTGAGGAGAAGACCGCTTTCCAAAATTTCCACCGCCTTCTTGATCATCGATGGGCGATAAAAGAATATTTTTAAAAACGTCGTGTTGGTAGTATGATAGCCATAAAAAGGTCTAAAAAAACGTTATACACATTTTTAAAAGTTTGCTGGCAACCAGTGTGGGCAACTTAACACTACAAATGTTGCCCCCCCCCCCCACAACAACCATTCAGAATCAAAGTAAAAACAAGACTTTTTCGCTAGTTTCACAGCAATGATACCAACTTAAATCGTGTTGGTAGTATGATAGCCATAAAAAGGTCTAAAAAACGTTATACACATTTTTAAAAGTTTGCTGGCAACCAGTGTGGGCAACTTAACACTACAAATGTTGCCCCCCCCCCACAACAACCATTCAGAATCAAAGTAAAAACAAGACTTTTTGGCTTTTCACAGCAATGATACCAACTTACGTGTGGTAGTATGATAGCCATAAAAAGGTCTAAAAAAACGTTATACACATTTTTAAAAGTTTGCTGGCAACCAGTGTGGGCAACTTAACACTACAAATGTTGCCCCCCCCCCCACAACAACCATTCAGAATCAAAGTAAAAACAAGACTTTTTGGCTAGTTTCACAGCAATGATACCAACTTAACATAGTATGATAGCCATAAAAAGGTCTAAAAAAACGTTATACACATTTTTAAAAGTTTGTGGCAACCAGTGTGGGCAACTTAACACTACAAATGTTGCCCCCCCCCCACAACAACCATTCAGAATCAAAGTAAAAACAAGACTTTTTGGCTAGTTTCACAGCAATGATACCAACTTAACATAAGGTACTCACATTCCTGAAATCTGCGTGACCAGTGGGCAACTTAACACTACAAATGTTGCCCCCCCCCCCCCACAACAACCATTCAGAATCAAAGTAAAAACAAGACTTTTTGGCTAGTTTCACAGCAATGATACCAACTTAACATAAGGTACTCACATTCCTGAAATCTGCGTGACCAGTGTGGGCAACTTAACACTACAAATGTTGGCCCCCCCCCCCACAACAACCATTCAGAATCAAAGTAAAAACAAGACTTTTTGGCTAGTTTCACAGCAATGATACCAACTTAACATAAGTACTCACATTCCTGAAATCTGCGTGACCAGTGTGGGCAACTTAACACTACAAATGTTGCCCCCCCCCACAACAACCATTCAGAATCAAAGTAAAAACAAGACTTTTTGGCTAGTTTCACAGCAATGATACCAACTTAACATAAGGTACTCACATTCCTGAAATCTGCGTGACCAGTGTGGGCAACTTAACACTACAAATGTTGCCCCCCCCCCACAACAACCATTCAGAATCAAAGTAAAAACAAGACTTTTTGGCTAGTTTCACAGCAATGATACCAACTTAAAATAAGGTACTCACATTCCTGAAATCTGCGTGACCAGTGTGGGCAACTTAACACTACAAATGTTGCCCCCCCCCCCCACAACAACCATTCAGAATCAAAGTAAAAACAAGACTTTTTGGCTAGTTTCACAGCAATGATACCAACTTAACATAAGGTACTCACATTCCTGAAATCTGCGATTTTTGATTCTGAAATTGTGCAACCAGTGTGGGCAACTTAACACTACAAATGTTGCCCCCCCCCACAACAACCATTCAGAATCAAAGTAAAAACAAGACTTTTTGGCTAGTTTCACAGCAATGATACCAACTTAACATAAGGTACTCACATTCCTGAAATCTGCGTGATTTTTTGATTCTGAATTGGCAACCAGTGTGGGCAACTTAACACTACAAATGTTGCCCCCCCCCCCCACAACATTCAGAATCAAAGTAAAAACAAGACTTTTTGGCTAGTTTCACAGCAATGATACCAACTTAACATAAGGTACTCACATTCCTGAAATCTGCGTGATTTTTGCAACCTTGGCAACCAGTGTGGGCAACTTAACACAAAATGTTGCCCCCCCCCCCCCCACAGAATCAAAGTAAAAACAAGACTTTTTGGCTAGTTTCACAGCAATGCTCAATTCCTGAAATCTGCGTGATTTTTTGCAACCTTGGCAACCAGTGTAGGCAACTTAACACTACAAATGTTGCCCCCCCCCCCCCACAACCATTCAGAATCAAAGTAAAAACAAGACTTTTTGGCTAGTTTCACAGCAATCTGCGTCAATTCCTGAAATCTGCGTGATTTTTTGCAACCTTGGCAACCAGTGTAGGCAACTTAACACTACAAATGTTGCCCCCCCCCCCACAAAGTAAAAACAAGACTTTTTGGCTAGTTTCACAGCAATGATACCAACTTAACATAAGGTACTCACATTCCTGAAATCTGCGTGATTTTTTGCAACCTTGGCAACCAGTGTAGGCAACTTAACACTACAAATGTTGCCCCCCCCCCACAAAGTAAAAAACAAGACTTTTTGGCTAGTTTCACAGCAATGATACCAACTTAACATAAGGTACTCACATTCCTGAAATCTGCGTGATTTTTTGCAACCTTGGCAACCAGTGTAGGCAACTTAACACTACAAATGTTGCCCCCCCCCCCCACAAAGTAAAAACAAGACTTTTTGGCTAGTTTCACAGCAATGATACCAACTTAACATAAGGTACTCACATTCCTGAAATCTGCGTGATTTTTTGCAACCTTGGCAACCAGTGTGGCAACTTAACACTACAAATGTTGCCCCCCCCCCCACAACCATTCAGAATCAAAGTAAAAACAAGACTTTTTGGCTAGTTTCACAGCAATGATACCAACTTAACATAAGGTACTCACATTCCTGAAATCTGCGTGATTTTTTGCAACCTTGGCAACCAGTGTGGGCAACTTAACACTACAAATGTTGCCCCCCCCCCCCACAAAGAATCAAAGTAAAAACAAGACTTTTTGGCTAGTTTCACAGCAATCTGCGTCAATTCCTGAAATCTGCGTGATTTTTGCAACCTTGGCAACCAGTGTAGGCAACTTAACACAACAAATGTTGCCCCCCCCCCCACCAGCAACCATTCAGAATCAAAGTAAAAACAAGACTTTTTGGCTAGTTTCACAGCAATCTGCGTCAATTCCTGAAATCTGCGTGATTTTTGCAACCTTGGCAACCAGTGTAGGCAACTTAACACTACAAATGTTGCCCCTCCCCCCCACAAAGTAAAAACAAGACTTTTTGGCTAGTTTCACAGCAATGATACCAACTTAACATAAGGTACTCACATTCCTGAAATCTGCGTGATTTTTTGCAACCTTGGCAACCAGTGTAGGCAACTTAACACTACAAATGTTGCCCCTCCCCCCCACAAAGTAAAAACAAGACTTTTGGCTAGTTTCACAGCAATGATACCAACTTAACATAAGGTACTCACATTCCTGAAATCTGCGTGATTTTTGGCAACCAGTGTAGGCAACTTAACACTACAAATGTTGCCCCCCCCCCCCAAAGTAAAAACAAGACTTTTTGGCTAGTTTCACAGCAATGATACCAACTTAACATAAGGTACTCACATTCCTGAAATCTGCGTGATTTTAAAAATTTGATTATTCATCCCTTTTATATTCATTTGTTTATTTATATTTAGTTCCAAATTCTCCGCCAGGTTTTGTACGAATCCGTCCACGTTCGGCTCGTCCTCCAAGGGTATTACAATATAAGGGAATACACAGTGGACATGTACGCAAGTTTTGACACCTGAAAAAAAGCCAAGTTAAGTTGACCGGTCAAGTTTTGAACAAACCTTGGGGAGTTATGCCGAAAATTCGAATAACCGGAACGTTTGGAACGGATGAACCGCGGAATTGTGAATATGTCGGATCATAACCGGTTATTGGAAGAGCGACGTACGAATCGACATTTACGATTCTCACAGATAATGTTTTATCCATTGAAAAAACAATAAATTTAAATTATATTCTTACGTTTGTTTACACTGATAAGGAACAACAGTTATCAATCAACGGTTATAACTCAGTTTGGCCAACAAAAAATATTGGACAGGTTGGTTGGTTGGTTGTTAATGTTGTTATCAATTTCAAATTCACAGGGCCTGCCAAATTAACGTTCCGGAACACCTTTTTCTCAAGGTTTCATTTTATGAACCTACGTGAACGAAAAAATTGTGGAGGGGCCACCATCCCCTGAAAACTGAAAGAAGTATTACCAACAAAAACAAAACCATAGGAGGATGGATATGTACTTTTAATTTCCTTTTTGAAATTAGAAAAAAAATTCCTATTAAAAACGTCTTAGTTCACAGCCTTCTAAATCTTTCAATTTTCATGATATTTTCTTCTACACATAAAATATTGGGATTTCCTTTGTACTTTTGGCGCCTAAAAATTATAACAATAGGAAGGTTTCAGCGAAAGCTCCATGGAGTTAACGGATGCTCAATGGAGGTAAGAACTTTGAGTATAATAAAGTACCTAAGGTAAGAATAAAGGTACCTATCGGGTCGGAAGGTAAAAAATGTCCGCAAGGAGAGCTCGTTCCAGCCAAACAGGTTAGGGCATTGTAACTAGGGACACGATATCGGAAGCAAAGTATCGATACCCGGTATCGTAAAAGTATCGCAACAGTTTAATCGATGCCAATATCGTATCGGGCCTAAAGTATCGATATTTTTAAGTATCGGTATCGTCAACTTTGGACCTAAAGTATCGATACTTTTAAGTATCGGTACCGTCAACTTTGCACCTCAAGTATCGATATTTTTAAGTATCGGTCATCGATGTATATAAAGACCTGGATCGCTCGTCGAGGGTCTGGCCTCTACTCGAAATTGTTTCCACCTATCGGTTGAAGTGGTACAACTGTGCTTGTGAGGGGCCGTTACCGGTGGCGCTATCGATCGTCCAAACTCAAAGCTGTTTCCATGGCAACGAGTAAACACACACAGACACACACACAGTCTGGCGGGAAGTGACCCTTATCTTGGTCAACAAGAGAGCGCCTCGGTCGACTTGATCCGCAGCCCCCAGTGTACCAACATTACAACACTGGGCACTATTCCAACCACTCGGCGAGCGATCCAGGTCTTTTATATACATCGATGGTATCGGTATCGTCAACATTGGACCTAAAGTATCGATACTTTTAAGTATCGGTATCGTCAACATTGGACCTAAAGTATCGATACTTTTAAGTATCGGTATCGTCAACATTGGACCTAAAGTATCGATATTTTAAAGTCCAATCATTTAAAAATGGTATCGTTCGTGTCCCTAGATGTCAGTTTTTGGCCTAAACACGCGATTTTCATAAATATTTTTCATAAAAAGGGCATTTTAATGTTAAAAAGTAGGTACCTATTTATTTTTATATTTGAATTCTCGTTCTAATTGGCTTAAAAATAAAAAAGGCCACTTGGACTTTGGCAAAATATGCTTAGGTCCTTTGACTTATCCAATTTACGAAAAGTGACGTCACACTTATCAACGAGGCGACTCCTGATACAGTATCTTCCCCACCCGTTTATCTCCCACTCCGGAGTCTGTTTTGAGAATTTTCAGTCTGAAATGCAACCGTGATTCGTTCGTCTAATTGCGTTGTTTACCAATTTGAAAAAAATCAAAATAAAATCTAATAATAGTCAAATAATATGTAGTCCTCACAAATTTCTGATTTCTTTTTTTTTTTTTGGTGATGTTTCGGATGATAAATTATATTAGTTTTTTTTATAACGAATACCATGACGTCGCAGGATACGATTATCCATTTAGTCGCCGGAGGGTGAGTTTTCTTTTAATTAATAATTATATAACAATGTTTATCATAAATTCATAAGAAACTTTTCAAATTATCCTCCATTTTTACCAACCCCCTTTTTTAAACAGATTTTGGGCCTTAGGACCGGTATTTGCTTTCTAACAGTAAATGGATATATTCATTGTTGCCAACCTCTCTGGAAAACGTCGGATGAAATCGGGGCACTCTCCCATTTGTGAAAACAGTGCTGCCAACCTCTCTGATTAAAGTTACGTAGAGGAAAAATAGGCACCCTCTGATTAATTAGAGAAATCAGTGCTGCCTCTCTGGCAGAATGTGGGAGGCAACCGAGATTAATTTAACACTGAATCCCTTTTCGAGATTTGTGGGAAACCAGTGCTACCAACCTCTACGTTCTTTCGGAGCAGACTTGAATGATTTTTGCGTTTTTTTTTTAGGGTGGCCGGTACAGTGGGCGCGGTGGTTACATGCCCTCTGGAAGTTGTGAAAACCCGTCTTCAGTCTTCCTCCTCCGGCTTCCATCCTCCGAATTTCGCCTCGCATCCGGCAAACCTGACGGGAAACCAGAAGCTCACTTGCAAAACTCTTCTCCCTCCGCATCAGAGGCGGAAAATCAACACTGTCGGACCAACGAGGGCCACCCAAATATTCGCCATCTCCACCTACGGAGCTCAGAATCCGAAGAACTTGGGTCTAATCGAGTGCATTAGGTATGAAACTCTCAGTTGAAAATTACCTTCCTAAAATTATAACCTCATGTTGGCATCACTGACATAGGTTCTCTCTTTAGAGAGGTTATTGACTTCCGAGAGATCTTCAATTCTTTTCTTCCTTTTCAGGCTCATCGTTAAAAATGAAGGTCCCAAGCCCTTTTTAAAGGTTTAGGGCCTAATTTGGTCGGCGTGGCTCCCTCGCGCGCCATCTATTTCTGCGCCTACTCGCAAACGAAGAATTTCTTCAACTCCATACTCAACCCAGATACAGCACTAGTTCACCTTTTGTCCGCATCGTGCGCAGGTATGTGAACAATTAAGAAAAACAACCAGTCTGCGGAAAGGATTTCAGGCTTGCCAACTGGTGGCCTCATTGATTTTTCCGCCGAAGGAACTCGACTTTTGTCCTTTCCTAGGTTGGAGGCAAATCAGTATTGCCAACCTCATAAATTTAGGAAAAAAACCGACGTGGAGGATAAAACAATAACTTCTTTAAAGAAGTTAAAAACAACCCGTTTTCTGTGTGGAAAGGATATATAATAAGGAATCAATGTTACCAACCTTGACGTTTAAAACACCTGGTTCCCCCTCCCAATTTTTCAAAGGAAAATACCAGTCAAAACAATGCAATTTTTCCAAATTAAACAATAAAAGTAATGAATCAAAGTTGCCAACCTTAGCGTTTAGAATAGAATTCGTAATTTTCCCCACTTTTCTGTCTTCGTTTATTAAAAAAGAACCAAAGAAATAAAACTTTAAAATGGAGAATCAGTGTTGGCAATCTTTTTCTAAATATGCTCCGCTCTCTCCTTTTTTCCAATGGACCATAAAAGCCCACTCGAAAGAGGGAATTTCACGAAAAACAAAGAAAATAACGAAATATTGGTAGAACTGTGTTCTAAGTGCAATATGGCGTGAGACCACGGCCTCGCAAATCTCTACTCCTCGAGAAAGTGTGTTTACGAACTTTAAAATGGAGAATCAGTGTTGCCAATCTTTTTCTAAATATGGTCCGCTCTTTCCTTTTTTCCAATGGACCAAAAAAGCCCACTCGAAAGAGGGAATTTCACGAAAACAAAGAAAATAACGAAATATGGTAGAACTGTGTTCCACGGCCTCGCAAATCTCTACTCCTCGAGAAAGTGTGTTTACGAACTTTAAAATGGAGAATCAGTGTTGCCAATCTTTTTCTAAATATGGTCCGCTCTTTCCTTTTTTCCCAAAAGACCAAAAAAGCCCACTCGAAAGAGGGAATTTCACGAAAAACAAAGAGAATATTGGTAGAACTGTGTTCTAAGTGCAATATGGCGTGAGACCACGGCCTCGCAAATCTCTACTCCTCGAGAAAGTGTGTTTACGAACTTTAAAATGGAGAATCAGTGTTGCCAATCTTTTTCTAAATATGGTCCGCTCTTTCCTTTTTTCCAAAAAGACCAAAAAAGCCCACTCGAAAGAGGGAATTTCACGAAAAACAAAGAAAATATTGGTAGAACTGTGTTCTAAGTGCAATATGGCGTGAGACCACGGCCTCGCAAATCTCTACTCCTCGAGAAAGTGTGTTTACGAACTTTAAAATGGAGAATCAGTGTTGCCAATCTTTTTCTAAATATGGTCCGCTCTTTCCTTTTTTCCCAAAAGACCAAAAAGCCCACTCGAAAGAGGGAATTTCACGAAAAACAAAGAGAATAACGAAATATTGGTAGAACTGTGTTCCACGGCCTCGCAAATCTCTACTCCTCGAGAAAGTGTGTTTACGAACTTATTTTTAAAAAGCTGTACGGTTGCCAATTCAATCCCGAATCTGGTTTCCGATTTTTCCCTCCCATAAAATCTTTCAGAGAGTCTATTTTTAGAAAATAAAATGAACTTTTGATCGTTCATTTTTATCTCTTATTTTATTTTTTGGTTCTACTTTTCGTTTTGATTTTGAGATGACCTTGAAACAAATACGTCTCTCCCTTTTTCCTAACTGCGTAGTTTAAGTTACCGGGATTGACAAATCCCAGGAGTACCAACCTATATAGAACCCCTAATAAAGACAGCCAACATTATTTAGATCGTGAGTGGTTTACATGTTTTCTGTTTTTTTTTTTTCCGTCAAGCCAAAACCCCTTTTTCTACATAGCAGGTGGGCCAATATTATAGATTAGATTATAAAGCTCTGTTTGTTATTTTTTGTTGGCATATATGATAGTAGAACATTCATTAAAATGGTAAATCAAATATTTACGATTGGCTAACCTGGTTTTGGTTTTTTACTAGATAGGTGAACGGCCTAAAAAGTTTTAAAACAACCGGTTCCAATCAGTTGCCATTCTATTTTTACCAAACGTCCTTCATATCTCATTAAGAAAAAAAGAAACTAAACGATCAAACCCAAACAAAAGAAGATGCAAACTTTCCTTTTTTTCCACAATTCCCCCCCCCCCCCCCCCCCCCCCGACAAAGATGGAATAATGATATGGAAATAAGGTGAAAAGAAGAATGTTGAGCTCCCCGTTATCTAAAAATAGACCGGTGACCCATTGTGTCAGCCTCGAGGGTTCGATTGGATCAAATGACGTCTTTCTTTATTCATGATAATGTTGGCAGTACTGAAACCTGTTACAACTATGTTGGCTCACCTGTATTGGAGTTATCAATCGTATTCACCAAAAGAAAAGTAATGTTCTGTTGGCTAGTGACAAGAGGTGGACGACCATTTCAAAAAGCAGTTTATGTTGGCAGCAATGATTGACTTATATTCAGTTAAGGGAGGTTAAACACGGGCCGACCTCAAAAATAGAGATTCCCCTTCGTGATTGGCACACCTGGGCCTGAATAAGTAGTATTCCCAAAATGGTAAAATTAGGTTCGAAATGTTGTGTTGGTAAACCTTAGACTTCAGTTAAGGGACGAAAATTGTTCAATACCTACGGGCCTACCTTAACAGCTACCTCAAAAAATAGAGCTAAAATCAGGATTCCGATTCCCCTTCGCGATTGGCACACCTGGGTTTGAATAAGTAGTAGCATTTTTTGGTTGTGTTGGCAAACCTTAGACCAATCTAATGGTGACACTTATGTTGAGTAAAGAGGGACAGGATGATAAAATAAAAGAGGGATAAGGTTTTAAATTTGCTGGTACACCTGTACGCAGTAATCTCAAGAATTTGTTAAAATGTGTTGGCAAACCTGTGTGATTTTGGATAACTGGAAATGAAAAAAATTCTCTTTAACATTTATAATTTTGATTGTAGGTTTTGTGGCATGCACGTCTACCAACCCGATTTGGTTCATCAAGACTCGTCTCCAACTCGACTATGCCTCAAGTGGACAGCGTCTGACGGCGATGGATTGTATAAAACGAGTCTACCAACAGTCGGGCGTCCGTGGCTTTTACAAAGGCATCACTGCTTCCTATTGGGGTATTTCCGAAACCGTGATCCATTTTGTGATTTACGAGGCTATCAAAGCGAAACTGACAGCGATGAGGACTTCGAGGCAAGAGGAAAAGACTTCGAGGGATTTCGTCGAATTCATGATGGCCGGAGCGTGTTCCAAAACGATCGCATCCTGCATCGCCTATCCTCACGGTAATATTTTCTACTTAATTTGGCTGTGTGTGTAATAGATGGAGCAGTGGCTGTAGAAACAACTGCGGTTACTGTAGAAGGAACTTTAGTCTACAGTAATTCATTTTTAGAAGTCGCACGGACCCGTTTAAGAGAAGAAGGCGACAAATACCACAAATTTTGGCAGACTTTAGGATTAGTATATAAGAAGAAGGTTACCGGGGTGTTTATCGCGGACTCGCCACGCAGCTCGTCCGCCAAATACCGAACACCGCCATCATGATGTCAACATATGAAGCTGTCGTCTACATCCTCACAAGCTATTGTAATTCAAACAGTCATTTTTATGAAGAACCAAGGTAACCCTTAAAGCAAAACTAATTAATTAAAATTAATTAATTAATTCTTTTTCAGGGTAATACAAAACAAAGCTTGAGAAGTACTTATAGTACCTTAGAATAGTCACCAATGCTGTGAAATTAGTCATAATGTTATCTTGTACATACTTTTCTCTTTTTTTGTGATAAGGAATTGCCAGGGGTGCCATCACAAATTCTATTTAGTACCCAAAATTGTAATATTTGTATATAATTTTTTAGTTTATAAAATATTGTTATAGTTCGCTATTTAAGGTTAAAAGTCTGAGTTATTATGGTTATCGTGAGAGAGGTTATGAATGGTTAACCAGATGGGAGGTTATGCACAAGACTTTACTAAGAGACTGCTTAATGTCGTTACATTTAAAATATAATTTAAACAATAATACATTTTTATTTCTATCCTTTGTTTTAGGGTAAAGAGAGAAAAAAAAAAAAAAAAAAAAAACATTTGAGAAAAATCTAAAATGTGTTTATTTGTTTAGTAATAAAAATTTAGAAATGAAGTCTGAAAAGGAGAAAGTTATTCCAAAATATGCGACGTTTTTGATGAGTGGGATCGCTGGGTAATGTAGAATGCGAAGTGGGTTGTGTTAATGTTTTTGTAGATGCGGGACAGTCGTTTTTCTTCATCCGATCGACGTCGTGAAGAACAGGATGCAGCTGAGCGGCGAAGGAGGAACGAAAAGAGCTCATAATAGTTCTCTCCATGCGTTCGGAAATATAGCGAGAAGCGAAGGAGTCGCTGCGCTTTACGACGGATTCTCCGCGAACGTCGCTCGACAGATATGCTACACGATGACGCGTCTTGGGATTTTTCAAGTTTGCATCGACCACTTGAAAACATCGGGATATGAAGGTTTTGGGCCGCAAATTATGTCGAGTTCGGTCGCTGGCTTGATTGCTTCTATCGTCGCCACACCGACTGATGTAAGGTCAGTCTTCCTTCAGCCAACTCCGAAGTTTCGTGGCTTAGCGATGTTATTTTTGATCGTAGCCGTACCTTGTTGGGTGTCGAAACATGTTTTTGTGGTCTCCGAAGCAATTGGTGCTGTCTATAAGTAGATGGCGATGACCGTTTCGCTAGAATCAGCGGAAAAATTGTATTACACTACTGATCAGGGTAGCAAAAAATGTTTAGACACCCCACATGCCATTGAACTGCAAAGTTTCATGGCATTGCTTTTATGCTTTGTTGGGTGTCATATGTCTTCGGGGTTTTTGAAGTGATGCCCTCAGAAATTCAACGGGTTTTCTGCAGAGGTTCAGTCATCTTTTAACTTTAGGTCGCAATGGTCCGTATGACAAGCGACCGTCGCCTTCCGGAAGCACAGCAAAGGAAATACAAGCATGTTGTAGACGCTATTTACAGAATTTCTAAGGAAGAAGGAGTGATCGGCCTATGGGCTGGCGCTGTGCCATCTGTGCTTCGAGCAGTCATCGGAAACGTCGCACAGCTCGTCACCTATGTTCAAACGAAATCGTTCCTTATTAAAAATGGTAAATTACTCCCAAATTACTCCATAGTTAATATAAAATGTAGAACATATGAATGAAGGCATTGGAAACCATTTTGTCTCAAGTTTGATCTCCGGGTTTGTCTATGCTTCGACCACTAATCCACTAGATGTCGCTAAAACGAGGTAAGCCAATCATAAAAATCTTAAAGCTTCTACGAATTTTTAGAATGCAAAACATGAAGATAATTGATGGAGTTGCTGAGTATAAAAATTTGATAGACGTTATGACTAAAACTGTCCGCAAAGAAGGATTCAGCGCCCTCTGGAAGGGCTTCGGCCCATATTACTTCAGAATTGCTCCCAACACAATTTTACTCTTCATATTCGTCGAACAGCTCAACCGCCTTTATAAAAAATACATTTTGAAAGACCCCAAAGCCCAAGGCGGACTATAAAACAATTAATAAACCATTGAAAAATCAGAGTTGCCAACTTTTCAAGGAGCCCATCCAGAAGACTAAGGTAAACTCTTTTTTCTGGTTCAATTCAAACATCATCAGTTTTTGCCAAAAGCTCATTCAGTATTGCCAACTTAATATTTAAGGTCTTGTAAAATTTACTATCCACATTGATTTTAAGACCATGTTGCCAACATATTTTAAGGCCAAATAAGGCTTAAATTTTTATTAAAGAGCCATTTTAAGACAGTATTGCCAATATAAAATTCATGGTTTAAAACCGTTTACACAGCGCAATAATTTTACTCTTCATTTCGGCTTTATGATAAACCATTGAAAATTCAGAGTTGCCAACTTTTTTTTCCGGTTCAATTCAAACATCATCAGTTTTTGCTGAAAGCACATTCAGTATTGCCACCTTAATATTCAAGGACGTATAAAATTTTTATTTACAATCCACATTGATTTTAAGACCATGTTGCCAACATATTTAAGGCCAGATTAGGCTTAAATTTTTATTAAAGAGCCACATTTATTTTAAGACAGTGTTGCCAATATAAAATTCGTGGTTAAAAACAGTTTACACAGCGCAATAATTTTACTCTTCATTTCTATATGAAGAGTATGACAAAAATAACAACTAAATTTTAAAGAGGGTTCTTAAGGCACGATTTTCACTTTAACTAATTAAAGACAGTGTTGCCGATAAAATTTTCACATACCCTGCAATTTTACTGAACCATTTCAAGACAGTGTTGGCAAAGGACGAAGGTTCATAAAATTATTGAAAATGAAGAGTTTTATTGTTTATTGCAAAAAAATAAATAGACTTAACAATTAAAAAATAAATAATCTAAATTTGTTCCTAAAGAATATCGATGTTATTCCGTTTTGTTGAAAACGTGATTTTTAAGTAAAGAATAAGTGACGCCGATGGCGAGCGAGCCGACGACCATTCCCTGAGCGGCGACTCGGAGTTGCATCAGGTAAACGCTCGTCGACATTTTACCGCGGTTTTTGTACTGCCTCGCTCCGATTGTACATGCTGCGATTAGCCCAAGAATACCTAAAAAGTAAATAATTTTATTATTTTGTCCCTTTTCTCCTTCTATGGCCTCAAAATAGAGAAATGAAATTTCTCAAAATTTGACATTTTTGAGGGTGTGAAATTCGGAAATGGGTTATTTCAGCACAAAAATATTTTATAAAATCCCTCAAAATGTGGTTTTTGACGTTTTTAGGGCGAGGAATACGAATCTGAAGTCATTTTACGATTTAAAAAAATAATGTATAAGAAAACAATCATACCAACTGGCATAAAAGGGTTGTCTTTGATCTTCTTCGACAATTTCGAGCCCTGATATTCATCGTAATCTTCCATCAAAAAGAAATCTTTAAAGCAAAAATGAAATGTTGCAAAACTTTTCACTTTTCAAGGTAAAATCAATTTTTAGCATTTTGATAAGAACGCGCCCTTCTCGGCGAGGTTATTTTACTCTGTCGACTCATGACGTCAGTGTTTATCATGACGTCACTTTATGGGAGCTAACTTTTTCTTTAAATTAACGATTTTAAATCAAAATACAAGTCGAAATATGAAAAAAACAAATTTGAACGTTCGAAAAAACTTAAAATTTATGTATATAAACGAAAAGCCGTATAAGTTCCTTATAATCTGGGTGCTCGAGGAGCGTGAAATGTAAGAAATAGAAAATCAATAATCAGTTGTAACTCGACCCCCTTTTTTTCAGCCCAGTTTCCACTGTTTTTCTTCAAAAAATGTCCTATTTTCTAGATAAAATGTTCTAATAGATCAATTTTGAAAAGTTAAGGGTCTTCCGTGGTAGAAAAGTGAATAAATTTAATGATTATGCACCTTCATTTTGAAAAAAACACGAATACAAAATGTGACTGTACTATCCTGAGTTTATCATGGATGGGAAAAGTGCCAGATGAACTTCCAGAAGTAAGTTTTATTTAAGTTTAAGAAAGAAGAACGGTTTCTAAAAGGAAATTTTGTGTCGCCATTTGATATTGTAGTTTCAAACCCGCAATACAGAGAGCGACGTCATTCTCACCCTCAAAACGAACCCCTTTTCGAAGTTTAAAAAATAATTTTCAGGCCAAAAAAGGAGATTTCTCCCTGCCAATGTTCGAAAAAAAAAATTTAAATCGAAAAACTGACTTCAGATTCGTTTTTCTCACCCTAAAAAACGTCAAAACCACGTTTTTAGCGATTTAGAAAAATAAAAATTTTTGGCCCAAAAAAGGAGAGAAGGGTCCCCCCTTTGGTGTGTCCGAAAAAATATTTTCTGATCTCAAAACCGACTTCAGATTCGTTTTTCTCACCCTAAAAACGTCAAAAGACACGTTTTTAGCGATTTAGAAAAATAAAAATTTTCGGCCCAAAAAGTAGAGAAGGGTCCCCCCTTTGGTGTGTCCGAAATTTTTTTTTCTGATCTCAAAAAAGACTTCAGATTCGTTTTTCTCACCCTAAAAAACGTCAAAAACCACGTTTTTAGCAATTTTAAAAAATAAAAATTTTTGGCCCAAAAAAGTAGAGAAGATAACATAAAAATATTTTCTGATCTCAAAACAGACTTCAGATTCGTTTTTCTCACCCTGAAAAACGTCAGAAAACATATTTGAACCATTTTTAAAAAAGGTTTTTTTTCGTCTTTCTTTTAGGATGAAGGTTGGAAATTAAATCGGACTAACTACTACCAGGAAGGTTGGTTGGCGACCGGAAATGTTCGAGGAATCGTTGGAGTGACGTACACGACATCGCATTGTAATAAAACTCTCGATTATCCGACTCGTACGAACTACAACCTCCGAGGGCATAGATCTGAGGTTTTCTCTTTTTCTTCTTCTTATAACTTAAAAACATTTTTTTTAAGGTGATATTAGTGAAATGGAACGAGCCCTACCAGAAGCTAGCCTCGTGCGACAGTTCGGGCGTTATTTTCGTCTGGATCAAGTACGAAGGGCGATGGAGCATCGAATTGATCAACGATAGGAACACCCGAGTGACGCATTTTAGTTGGTCGCATGACGGAAGGATGGCGTTGATTTGCTATCAGGACGGTTTCGTATTGGTCGGATCTGTCGCCGGACAACGCTATTGGTCGTCGATGCTCAATCTTGATTGCACGATCAACTGCGGCATTTGGACTCCCGACGACCAACTGGTACGAACACCAAGAAATCTTTTTTTTCTAATTTCTTTTTCAGGTGTATTTCGGTACTAGCAATGGACAGCTGGTCGTAATGGACGTACACGGTGCGATGATGGCTCAAGTCGAAATAGCCAACCAAATCGCAGTTACGTCTATGGCTTGGTCATGTGAAAAGTTTAAAATGGAAGAAACTGATGACTCAAATGGTAAGTTTATTGAATACGGTCTGTGAGCAGTGCTCTGTGGGATTTGGGGGTAGCAAAGCTAGGCTTTGCAGTCTGGGGGTTAACCTTGGTGCAAGGGAGAAGCACTCACACAACAGCTGGGAGCCGTCGGAGTAGTGGAGATGCACCAGTCCGTAGCACAGCCAGGCTGCAGCATAGCCTTCGGCTTTTGGTGTAGGGAAGTTAGACAGTAGCAATTGGGGAGAAGCACAGCCGCCTATTCTGGATCTATTGGAGAAGTGCAGATAGTAGGCAGAAGCATTCAGAGAGAAAGCACAGTCTCGCTCAAAGATTATGACTACGGTATATGACCGTATATGAATACTGTGAGCAGTGGTCTGTGGGATTTGGGGGTAGCAAAGCTAGGCTTTGCAGTCTGGGGGTTAACCTTAGTACAGGTGTAAGGGAGAAGCACTCACACAACAGCTGTGGGCGGAGCCGTCGGAGTAGTGCAGATACACCAGTCCGGTAGCACAGCCAGGCTGCAGCTTAGCCTTCGGCTCTGGAAGTAATGCAGTTAGACCGTAGCGATTGGGGAGAAGCACAGCCACCTATAGCATATTCTGGATCTCTGGAAGTAGTGCAGATGATAGGCAGAAGCATTCAGAGAGGAAGCACAGCCTCGCTCAAAGGTGAGCGAGTCTGGGAGTAGTGCAGATGGGAAGTAGCAGGGAGAAGCACAGCCTGGTGGCAGCGGTTTCTTGGGATAAGGATAGTCTAGCGTGTCTGTAATTACGTTTTCTTTTCAGATTCGTGCGTTTGTGCGAAATACGTCCTGGCTGTGAGCTTAGAAAACGGCGTCATATTACTGATGAAGCATTATTACGACGTCTCCCCGACCCACGTACAAACCGGCCTTTGCCCGCTATCAATCGAGTGGTCCAATAGTAAACAATTATTAGCGGTCGCTGGAACCGTCCCGAACACCGAATACAAAAATATGGTTAAAGTCTATACCGATAGCGGTAACCTTCTTTACAGCTCCGTCATTCCATATACGTTGGTAAGATTGTCTAGAATGGAAGATGATAAGTTTCTTTTTTTTTAGTCTGCAGTTACGGCGATGACGTGGGGACATAATGATAAGCGGTTGTTTGTGGCGACGGGTTGTATCATTCATATGGCTTGGGTTTCCATGCGTATAGCATCGCTGCAGCTTTTGTGTAGCCTCCAGGTGTACAATAGACTACAAGGGGGCGCCAATCAAATCAGTTCTTTACCTCTTCCTCTTCGGATTCAACACCGCTTATCCAAACTATTCGCCCACACTATCCGCGTAAGATGCTACTAACCAATAGCCCATAACCTTCTTTTAGTGTTGTGTTCCTGAAGGTTCAGGCCTAAGAGAGTTCGTAAGTCGTACGCCAAAAGTAAGGCTTCACTGTACAATGTTGAGACACGACGAAGACCTATCCGCAAATTGCTACACACTTTTCTTAGAATACTTAGGAGGATTGGTGCCTCTTTTGAAGGGAAAACGAACGAGCAAACTAAAGCCAGAATTTGTCATTTTTGACCCACAAATAGCAGGTAAGTCTAAAACCCCAGATAAAGTTTGAAACGTGCCCTAACGCTTTCCGATTTTAGATTGCTCATGTAAGCTAAGCGCATCGCTGAACGGAAACTACAGCGGGAGTGAAAGAGATGACTCAGAGTGTGAAGAATCATGCGGTAGTCCGAGATTGACGAGGAGAAGGAACCGGAATCAAAATGTTTATTCAGGCTCGTTGCCAGAGGAGTCTCATTTGGCGGAAGTGACGTCGAATATTTGGGGTACGAAGTTTCGGATTCACGGTATAGCCAATAGTCTAGCTTCCAATTTGGGACAAGTGACGTATAAAACGAGTCTATTACATTTGCAACCGAGGCAGATGACGCTTTTGATGGCGGGTGACGGTCCGTGCGATTCGGGCGTGAGTCAGGTCATGAGCGACGACGACGACGACGGTAAAGGTATGGAAGAAGCCGGTGCGGTCGCCGTCGCTCCGATACGTGCGCGCTGCAGAGGCTCCGGCTACAATGACGGAAAGACAAGAGAATGGTTTATGACGCGGAGCACCTTTCGTGACTGCGAATGCGGGGAAAGTGAAGAAACCTCGAGAAGAGGCGTCGTACGTAGCTGCAGTGTGGTTATTTGGATTTCGTCGAAGGCGGGAGCAACAATCGACTGTCCTCGTACGACAAAACCGTCCCGCTAGGCTAACGCACGCCGGTAAAAGCAGATCTTTGGACTCTTCGGACATGGACAAAGGCATCGCATCGACCGCCCATACCATCCAACCTCCTCCAAGTAGCTCACCCGCAAGTCCCGCGCTATCAAAAAAGAAACGAAACTCTTCACCGATTAGGGCAAGAATTATGAACTCTCCGCGATGCCGAGACGTCTCCGAAGCGCAGCCAGGCGCAACGACGTCGACGGATATCAAGACTTGGAAAGCTTTCAAAAAGCACAATTAAGAACAAGGTAACCAAACTTTTCTTCTGCAAATTACATTTTCTTCTTTCAAGATTGAAACGACGGCAAAAAGAAAGAGTTTATAATGCACAACAAAGCTCCCATGTGGAACGAAACAATCAGGTCTACCAACTTGACTTCGGTGGACGTGTAACTCAAGAATCTGCTAAGAACTTTCAAGTAGAATTCCGAGGAAAACAGGTAAATTCAAACATCATACAGTCGCCTCAAATTCCTTTACAGGTCATGCAGTTTGGACGGATAGACGGGAACGCGTACACGTTAGACTTCCAATATCCGTTCTCGCCGTTCAGGCTTTCGCGGTCGCTTTGGCGAACGTCACACAACGGCTTAAATAACTCAACGATTTAACAGGATGATCTAAATGAGAGATCAACTAATCTGTTAAAAATGGCACAGCCATGGAGGTAAGAATAAAATGGAGAGTAAGGGGAGGTAAAAATATAGCATTACTGTTACAATGCCCTAACCTGTTCGGCTTTACCGTACGACCTTCCAACCCGGTACGCTCCTTTATTCTTACCTCCATGGAGCATCTGTTAACTCCATGGAGCTACTGTTTATTTCTCTGAAACCTTCCAATAGTGTTATAATTTTTAGCGCCATTTTTGTTTACACGCATGTTGGTAGCCAAGTCCATATTCATAAATATGAATATGAACACACTTTTTTTATTCATGAATATGATATGATATGAATATGAATATGAATAATATTCATTCATAAATTTTTCATGAATAATATTATTCTAAGATTATTCACAAATAACCGATTATTCATAACATTATTTAAAGTAAAAAGCATTATTTAGACGCTTTTTTCCAGTTATTACGTAAGTATAACGCACTATTAACATTTTTAATCACGAATACCGATTATTCATTAGTTTATTCTAAAAAATGCCTACAATTTATTTATTTTTTTTTTTTTTGCGAAAAAAGGCCGATTTTTGACGGTTTTTAAAACGTAGAAATTCGTGAGTTTAAAATTCCGCCCCGGGAGTATCTTTCCCGGATCCGCGTGGCGATTTCCCGTCGATTGATAGTGCGTAATGTAGCCACCTCGCTCTCACACGCCCTCTGGGAGTTTAAAGGGCAAAATCCGATTGGGCTATTGAAAAAAAACCGATAACTCATAAGAAAAAGCGTTATTTAACTTTTTTTTTTTCCACATTTTTCTTAATTATATCATTATTATAATCACCCTATTACAACTTCCACCCGCGAATATCCGATTATTCATATGTTTATTTAAATAATTTAGTTTTTAATTTTTTTCAGAAAAACCTATGAGACTTATATCCGTAGTTTTTCCTAGATTTTTTAATAAAAAATTGAATGTTCATAAATAAATGAAAAAGGATAATGAATTTTATATAGAGTTATGTATCAATTTTAAAAAAAGTATTTATTAATAGATATAGGTAGTACCTACGTCTAAAAACATTGTGTACCTAATAAAAAATTAAGACTAATTTCAACATTGTATAAAGGAATACTGAAAAATATTATAAAATTTGATTTATCGGCTTAAAAAATGTAATTATAAAACTTGTTAATTGAACTTAAAAATTTAATCGTCGCTTTCATCATCAGTTTCGTCGTCGGAGTAGTCATCTTGATCCGAAGAAGTTGTATCTAGACTTTCTAATGTCCTTAAATAAAAAAGCACAAATCATTATTGGTGAGAAAAGGAAAATCAGGGTACTTACAATGACGCATTTGCTTTCAGTATCACACGTTGTTCAAATTTTTCGTTACTCAAACGATTTGATTTAGGTGCATTAGTCATGGTAGCATATGAAAATAAACGCTCCACTTGTGCACTAGAAGGAAGTGGTGTGTTTTTTTCTTTGAAAATCTGTTCTATACTTGGATACTTTTTCAGTATGTCTAATCCGGCCTCTCTTTCACTTAAGTTTTGTCCATTATCGTTTGAGCTTGGATTAAAATATCATCTTCAGGCATAGGAGGTAATGAGTCGCTTTCGTCCCCGAAATCATAAAAGTCCTCTAGAGGAGAGTCGATCTCCATCGGTGTACTAACTGAGTTCTCCCCAGCTTCTTTTATCAAATATTGGTAAATTAGTTGTTTAAAATTAATGAGTAACTCTTCTTGTTCATATTTTTGTATACATGGAAAAACTTGTTTTTGAACTTCGGGTATGATAGTGAAGCGATCGCAGCATTTTTCCTTCGAAAGTTTCGAAATTTAATTTTTTGAAAACCGTTGCTGAATGCTCGCAATATATGAGTCGCAGATTGGCTTACAAAACTTTAAATCTGTATTTGCGATGGATCTTAATTTTTTTAACAATGCCACCAGCGTAGGCAATAAAATCCCATAATACGCCGTTTTTTCGGCTTGAAGCAGGTTTAGGGCTTCGGCAACAGGGAGGAACAATGTACGTACTTCTCTAAATAATTTAACTCATTTTCGGTCAGTTGTTCAGTGCCAAGGGCCTCAACGAGCCTCCCCATGTTGCGTTTTATTCCTACTATTTGTTTCAAAGAGTCGTGAAGACTGTTCCATCTCGTCTCATTTGGAGGAGAAAGGGCTTTGTCGAGAATGTCTTCAATGATTTCCGCGGTTCTTGGCCTTTTTGCCAGTTTCCAGATGACACTACATTTTTTAATGCCTCCTTGTGTAAACTAGAGAGAACTCTGTCAGCGTTAATTGTTCTCATTATGTCGGCTGACGATGTCAATGCTAAAGTGTGGGCCCCACACCGAAGATGGTATGGTAACCTTTCTGTCACACTTTCCTCTAAGTCCACCCATGATTCGTCATCAGAAGCTTCCCCATCTACGTCATAACCTTCAGTGACCTCAACTCCGAAAACTTCGAACGCTTTAACGAAGTTCGCACCGTTATCTGTTACGGTCGCAATTATTTTCTCAGTCGTAAGCTCGAATTTATCGTGAATGTTTCTTAGCAAATCTGATATTCGATCGTGGGTATGTGAGCCCCTAAATCTTTTGCAAGCCAGGGCTGCTGATTTTCTAACGTTACTTCGATCGAGCCAATGTACAGTTACGCCCAAGAAGCTCCTTT
>JACGAQ010002083.1:0-46475 GCA_014119065.1 Orius insidiosus
AGGGGAAGTATAACAGAGGGGGAAGTATAACGTAGGAGGAAGTATAACATAGGGCGAAGTATAACATAGGGGGAAGTATAACGGATGGGGAAGTATAAGGGAACGAAAGTATAACGAAGGGAAGGAAAGTATAAAGGAGGGGTAAGTATAACGGAGGGGACGTACAGCGGAGGGGGAAGTATATGGGAGGGGAAGTATAAGTCAGGGGAAGTATAACATAAGGGGACTTACAAAGGAGGAGGAAGTATATGGCAGGGAAGTATAACAGAGGAGGAAGTATAAGTCAGGGGAAGTATAACATAGGGGGAAGTATAACGGATGGGGAAGTATAAGGGAACGAAAGTATAACGAAGGGGGGGAAGTATAAGAGAGGGGGAAGTTTTTTGTTTTTAAGTTATTTTTTTCGAAAATTTGTGTAAGTGTCAAGGTAAAAATAATGGGCTTTGGCCTACGGATGTGCCTCTCGTAATGGAAAGAAGTATGAAATCTTCCCAACTAAAAAAAATAATAATTAAAAAGTGGCAATTTTTTTACACCAAAAATTCGTAAAAAATATAAGGAGTTATTGGTGAAAATCGCAACGCAACGGTTCGGCCGCAGCGAATTTTTTAAAATTTCAAACAGACATATTTCCGCCATTTTTTCAAAATTCAAAAATCGCCCTCGTTACATTCTTGTTCACCGGCTAAAGAAATTTTGTGAAAATTTGGTGAAAATCGGTTGAAAATTGGCCGTAAAAAAATGCTACGGACGGCCGGCCGGAACCACAGACAAAGTTGAGATCGCTAAAGATCAATATTCGATTTGACCCTCCGGGGTCTGGAAGACCCTTCCCCAAAAACCCGACGTGAAGGGTATCACAATAACTTCTTTAAGGAAGTTAAAAACGTTGCGCAAAAAAATAAGGGTTTTTTAACTTCTAAGGTCTAAGCAACCACCAAATTAAATGAAATGCCGGACCTCCCACCTTATTTTCAACTTCTTCAAAGAGAAGGGAGGAAAAGGGTCCTCCAGACAACTAAAGGAAAACTGACTAGTGACCTTTACTGATCATGAGGCCTCTGGTGCCGGCTGTCCGGCAGGAATATCCTCCCGATTTTCACGAAGTGCGCCTTTTGTTAAATAAAATTTTTGCAAAAAAAAATGTTTATTCGATAAGTGGTAGGGAGAAATTTGGGCTGTTCACACCCGTGTGGCTGTGCGAAGACTTTCATTTTCTTAACTTCCTTAAAGAAGTTATTTTAACTTCCTCCAAGTTTTACGTTGTTATTGATAGTAGGTATAAAAACATATTAAGTTGTCTAACTTTAGACATCTTTCGACCAGTACTTTTCCTAACACGCAGTTTTATCGTCGTGAATAAAAAAAAAATGCCTTTCCGAGTTTCAAAGCTTTCAGCTTGGGCAATGTTTCGACTAAACCTTCTCTTTGAGGGTTAGCTATCTCACCGATTCGATTGTTAATGCTTCACTGGGCAAAGTTTACGCTCAAGAAGCTTTCCTACAAAAATATTACATTTTTTAATCTATAAAAAAAAGAGATTAAAAAGAAATTATGGAAATAATGAAATAAAAAGTATTTCAACGCGTGATAAATATGTCAAAAGTCAATTAAATTTATTTTTGGACCGACCTATATTAGCCTCGAGGATCGATCATGATGAGGCCGACGGTTAGAAATTCATTCATAAAGTTGACGTAAGCGTTTTTTGATATCGTAAAAAGAAAATAGATTCCATTATGTCCACGTGGACAATCGAGGCGGGTTAGGCTAAACCGGACAGACCGTCATGTTTAAACGGATTGCATAATCAAACACGTTGATCGACACGGAAAACGCGTCCACAAGGACCTTTCAAAAGGGATGTTATTTTTTTAAAACTCCTATGGGAGATCCTACAAACTGATTCAAGGTCAAAACAGAATATTGACAACTAAAAAATAAATAAATAAAATAATACAAATTTTAAAAAAATAAATAAAATCAGAAATATTTCGAGAAGATCGGACGATAGTACACGGTCAGAGCGCAACAAAACTCTGCCATTTTTGCAAAAATCGAAAAAAAGCTCTTTTTACTTTCAAGATACGTTTTATGAAATAGGAAGAAAAATCAGAAAAACAACGAAGAGTAAACTATCATTACCCAAGGTAAGTAAATATCATGAGGTTAAGATAAGCACAATTAAATATTTCGGGGACATATTTCTCATGTTGATACCTATAAAAAGGTGTCATATCAAAAATAATCAGAAGAATCTTCTTAATTTTTCGGATAAATCAAAAAGCAGATTAAATGTTGGATTTCCAAGAATATAATAAAAATCGATTGCATTTATTTTTTCTTCAGTGCCTCCTTGAACTATAAAGTATTGAATGTGTGTTTTATAAAGCCATAAGTATGTAATAATTCCTTTTAGGGATTTAAGTAGAATTAAAAAAGTCAACAGTTGGTTAATACATGATTACTCAACACATCGATTTTTAGTTTTGATGCATCAGCCGCATTTTTATTCCAAGAAGGTTAATTCTCTTCAGTTTAATTTCCTATTTAACAACCTAGATTTGGAATGCTCACAACAAAGAAGATCGATACCGGTGCGGTGGCGGTGTTTGCCCGCCGTTGTTTGGGAGTATTAATCGAGAAAGGCGAAAATTTAAGGTGAACAAAAAAAAAATTCGATTCTTTTTAACGCTTTATCAAATTACGCAAAGTAGTATGTAGGATTTCTATAGGCATCTCGCGATTCGTTTTGCTCCACTTACTCGAGGGTAGTATTACAAGAGCCTTCACAGTTTTGTATTAAAGTTTCTTTCGTCTAGAGAAAGCCTTGGTCATTGTAGGTCAGTCTATAGTTATATTCACTTCCCCTTTAAAATATGTTATAAAATCGGAAAAGAAAGTAAAGACTCTAAAAAAATTGTACAGAAAAATTTTTGAAGATTTATTCCACCGTTTAGGATTTCAAGCTAAGGTTTCTAAAAGGAAATACTTCACTTGAATAGATTTAAATTAATTCTTTGACGAGCAAAAGGTGGTTTTGTGTTCTTTATATACTTTGAAGTAATTTAAGTCAAAAACATGGTAAAATACATAAAAATTAGGGGTCAAAATTTAAATTTTAAATTTGTCCAGCCCATGCTTATGATTCATTGAATTTCGATTACTTTTAGCTCCTTGACAATAAGGAAATGTCATGGACACCTTAAATCACTTGGGGGCTAGTTTTTTCCAAAAGAAAAACTCATTTTGAGAAAAAGACAACGTTTTTTCAAACGGATTTAAACATGGTTAACACATTTTCTTGCTCTCTTTCTTTTTTAATTAGCGGATATTTCAAAAGCCATTCATTGACGTTTTCTTTGTTTTATTCTATTTCGGCATCGCCTTTTATTCGATTTTCCTGCATAAGAGGTTCATTGTCCTTCATGGTCTTTAGAACTAATGCTCCCTTATTCACGCTTCTTCATCGCGTTGACCTCCGACAAGACATCTAATAAAATTAACTTCAGGGATAAAAAATGAGAAAATTTTGAAATAAAACTAGTGAAAAAGGTTCCTTATTGTTCAAAGCAATTGTGATTTATGATGTTTTAAGAATATAACACGACATTAAAGTGTCATTAACTATTTTAAAATGATAAAACTCAAGTGCTGAATGGAGAAATACTCAAATTTTGAGGCGATTGGAAAAAATATGGTTATTAAGAAAGATCGGTTCAAGAAATCGATTAGGTTTGTAAATTTTTTTCAGTATCATGAATATTGATGCGATGAAAAGTGTAACTTGAGTTTGAGAGCACGCGAGATAACTATTTGAGTTTTTTAGTAATTTATTATTGATTGCCGACAAATTCGATATTGAGTTTTTGAATTTTTCGGCGGTTAAGAGGCGTGGTCGTGATGGTGCACATTGTGGGTGATTTTTGTCCTGAGGTTTTTGTTTGTTTGTTTTGGTGGGTAAAAAGTTTATCGTATTACCTTTTTGAGATAAGCTAAACCATGTCCGGACCATAGGTGTTAAGAGCGGGATTAGAACATCTCCGAGAGAAGACGTAATGCCGACTGGAAAAGTCTTAAAAGTGCGCATGAACCGGGGGGGAAACGAAACTCGATATTTCGATTCGCTACAGAGCGCAGTCGAGGCTTTTCCCATTTCCAACGCCGCACCCGAACCGGCCCAGCCGCCCCTTCTTCTCTTCTTGCCTTTTTTTTTTTCTTACTTTCACGATGACGCGAACGCGGAAACCGACGTGGGCCGAAGGGCGACCGAACAACTCAATGGAACCGAATAGTCCGATTATGAAATCATAACGATATAAAATACGGAGCGATAAGAATAAATCAACATCAAAAATAAAATAAAAAGACACGTGTTTTATTTTAAAAAACTGTCTTCTTCTGCTTAGACATTTTCCCGCCTCAACACGTGTGCCAACAAAACTAAGCATGATTAAGCTTGTCTTCATGACCACAATGGCCTCCAACGTTCAATGCTAACCTAGTATTGGGATCTAAGAATTCCCTTATTTTCTGCATCATTAATTTTTATCCATATCTGATGAAGCATCGTGGTCTTGAAATGAACGAAAATTATGAAATGCACGAGGCGAAATCCGTCGGTACACGTGCGAACTGTTTAGTCCCTAGACGTGAAAAAAGGGGTCACTGTACTTCTATCGGTCCAAATCTTACGTCCAGACACCGCGGTCAACGACCCTTTGAATTCATTGACAGAATACAAGTACTTTCCTCTTTGCTATTCCAGCATATAAAAATTCAAAATTGATTCTTATATCATAACCATGAATAGTTAAAGGTTAAGAGAGCGTTCCTCGATTTGCTACTGCTGCTGTCAAGGTCTCAAATGAAGGCAATCATGAGTCACCTTCCTTTCCTTTGCTCAAACTGCTCTCATGCTGAATGCTACTGACTACAATTGATGTGAAGAGTGAAGTTCAGTAGCTGCAAAAAATTTCTATTTAAGTAACCAACGTTAGTCTTCTAATTGTCCAAAGGAAGAAAATTAACTTATTTTTAATGAAAATTAATTTAATGTAATATATTTTAATACTTATATGTAATATCAAATACAAATACTGAGCTAGGAAAAAAGCAGCAACATTTCTCTTTGATAAAAAATATAGATGTTCTTTAACACATGGACGATGCTAATAAGTCTTGTTTATATAAATAATTAAAATAATAGCAATTTAGATTGGAGTGAAAATCAATTCTTCCCATTGGGTCGTGAATAAAATGTTGAGTTGCGAGTCCAAACCGATGTTTTCAATCCTGAGTATTTTGGCTTCGGTTTCGCTGGACGATTTTGAAAGAACGGCATTTCCGGAGACTCTCATCGTGTGTGGTTCGGGAGACTGGTCATATCTCGTGTCGAGAGTCACGTGGCATTTAATGTCCACATGAATGTGTTTTATTATAGTTTTCTTCCCATTTTCTTCAATCTAAAAATAGTTTTAGCTTTGGTTCAATTTAATAAAAATCTAAGTTACCAGTTCTGTGTGTTTTTCTTCTTGTGGAATATCAGCTCTGAATACGTGAGCTTCACCAAGACGTAGTTCTCCTGCATGTATTTCAAAATTCATCCAGCGCGAACAGCACATGGTTCAAATCCAAAGCCATCTGGATGGGAGTCGCTCCAAAAATAGTTCTCAGAAGAGTTCAACAAATCAGGAGTAAAAGTTATCCTTTTGCCGTAGCCCATTCCGATAGAAACCAATTTGAGTGCTCTACCGTTGAAAAGGGGCCTCCTCTTTCCATCAGCAGGAATAACGCGGTAGTAAAATCCAGGCATTATTCTAGGATCTACGTAAGTTCCAATAACTGGAAGCTCATAAGTATGTAGTCCAGTAATGCTGTAGGTTGTTGGAACGTCTGAAATTGAATTTCCTCTCACACGGACTGTCCTAAGTCTGTTATCAATGCCTGGTTTTAAAGTGAAGCGACGCCTCGGGTGGCTTCCAATTGTGACTCCATTTAATTTAGTCTCAGACCCATTTTTAGTCTTAGTACTTACAGCAAGTCCAGTCATCTACATACAAATTATAATTTTTTCATAATTAAATCAAAACAAAATACTTACAAGTACAATCAAATCGCTGTTGTCATCTTCATACCATTCCACTTTAACCAATGATCTGACTCGGACGGTTTTTTCAACGCTCCCATTTCCAAGGACTACTTGTTGAAGTTCTTTTTGGGGACCCTGTTGACAAAAACATGACAAAATTAACATCTTTTTTCTAATTAAAATTATAAATAAAAGGATTTTAGTTTTTTTTAAATAATAAACAATGATAACTTACCTTTTTGGAAAAGTTATAAAGTTTATTAGAATCAAATTCTGGCAAGTGTTAATTTTAATGATTTTTAGGTTAGTTAACAGTTGAAAGATGCCAGGATTTGATTCGTTTAAAAAAATTAAGAAAATTTGGTGGGTAAAGGATTTTTTGTCGATGGGTACCTTGGTCGACCTGTCTCATGGTTTTTTGAGGGTGGCCAGGTCGAGCGAGTCAGGTCGTCTTTTCAGTCGTGAAGGCGTCAACGTTTTATTCCAATTTGCAAGGCGAAGCTCCCACTCAGCTCTGAGGATCCTCCTCTGCTATCTATCTCAACACATTTTTTTTTTCGCCAAGTCCCGTTAAAGGGAAAAAGTAACACACACAGCCTAACAAAATGTAATGATGTCCATAAGAGGTCCAAAAATAAAATGTCTTTTAACCTAATATTTCAAATAAAAATTAACAAAAATTATGCATGAAAGTGGAGTAAATTACTTACAATGATGAATGTACCCAAAAATAATCAATTATATTCTCTGTGCTTTAATTAAATTTAGTGTTGTGTGAGAATACTGCTTTTGAGTAATAATTTTGTTAAACCTAATTAGACATTTATTTTTAATAAAAAATGGCGTCAGAGTAATAGAAATGGCTAAAAATGCTTTTTTCTTCTAGAAAATTGAACCAAAAAAAAACTGGTTGAGCACGACCAATTTAAGACTTCAATGTAATTGTATTTTGAGCACATTTTTATTATAGATACAGAGCTTAGATTTTATAAGTAATATAAAGTTATTAATGTTTTCAAATTCAAGCACTAAGAGACCCAAAATTGAAATTGTTTTAAACGTAGGGTACTTATATCCTAACCTATAAAAAAAGTCTTTTAACCTCTAATAATATTCTTGAAAGTTATAATTTAAAAATGCATATAATTCTAAGCCCTGTATGTAATTAACCTACACCACTTTCATATATTAAATAAAGATTTTATGAAAATAAAAAATAAATATTAGGTTTTCTGTGAGAAAAGACTTGTGATGGGATGGAAAAAATTAAATATGAGCAGTGAATACCCATTGAAGCGAAATGACGGACATCAAGACACAAAATAAAGACGTACGAACATTACCTTTTTAAAAAGATTGAATAGGAAAAAAATAACTACCTGGTTATTGAGAATCTCGAGGGTTCCGACGGCGACGTGATTTGTGTCGAAGATTGTGAATTTATCGCCTGGCGAGACAACTTCGAGTTCGAAAGCGAATCCTTCAGGATGAGAGTCCGCCCAGAAGTAGTATGGGTTGTCGTTTAAATCGCCTTTGTCGGCTTTGAATGTGATTCTTCTTGAATATCCACGTCCGATGGACTGAAGCTCAAGCGCTCTCTTTTCAAAAAGCCATTTCTCATTCTAAAAAAAAAATTATAAAACGGTTTTTTAAGATAAAATTATTACCTCTTGAATTTTCTAACTCTATATTGAACCCAGGGATGATGCGAGGGTCCACAAAAATTCCAATGGCTGGGAATTCATGTTTGAAGATTTCATCGACTTCATAAATAGCAGGAATATCTCCGATTTTAGATCCATCAAGCTCAAGCTTAATTTCTGATTCACTTTTGGGTTTTTGAATCGGCACGAAATCCTAAAAGAAAAAACCTTGGCACTCAAACGATATTCTATTTATGATTTGTACAAAAGTAGACTTTTGTTTTTTGGCAAAAATAATCCTTTTTTTGAATTTGTAAATACCTGATAAAAGCTTTCTTCATAAACACTTGGCAAAGGACTGCATGGGCGGCTCTTGGCTTCTAGTTCAGCCTGAAAAAGAAAAATGACAAAATAAAATAAATAATCCTTATCTTTAAAATATAAACCACCTGCGATGAGTATAATCGCCATAAATATTGCTTGTATAAAATGATTTATTTATTTATCTTTTTCTTCTTATCTGTCAAAAATGACACCCTGTCTAGACTTTGTTGATCGGGGACCCCATTATGAATAATTTATGAATCAATCTAATTCTGAAGGCAAATTTGCAACATTTTGGACATATAAAAGATTCAAACAAATTTAAAATTTATGTTTGAGCACAAGGGAATAAATTAAAGAATAATGAATAAAACAGGGTGCTGGCAAGCAGATACTATGACATTTTAGGCTACTATCTTCCTTTTGCTATGAAATAGTGGAATTCTAAGTCTACAATCTTCCTTTTTCTTGGAACTCAAATTATTTTCTTTTCGCCAGATAAGATTTTTTTTACAAAGTTACTACACCCCTTGCCATTTTTTAATGTCTTTAAAGCTTTAAATTTTTTAATAATATGAAAAGTTTTTTTTTTTTTCAAAGAAAGTAAAATTGGCAAATAAAATTCCTCCAAAAGTACCAAGTAAGAAACTAAGAAACCTTATCAAACAGAACGGAAACATAATTAAATGAAACCCCACAAAATTCGCCCTTGGAATAGGCCATGATCCATTTTAACTTCCTTAACAAAAAAAAGTTATCGGCTTAAGAAATTAATTTAATTGTCTTCAAGTAATTAATTGATTGTATGGTTTTTGCTGCGATTCTCTCCGAGTTCTTTGGTGCAACCGAAATGGTTTATCTCAAGAGAGAAAAGCGTTTTAGCTGAATGGGATCAATACCGTCTGTTGCCACGTCGACCCGTCCCCTTTTTTTCGTCTGGAAATGGTCGTTTTTATCTTTTTAAGATTCAGAAAAGAAAAAAAAGTTTTAAAATGAAAGAAGTATGCCAAGGTCTTCCACAACCCCTAAACGCCTACCTCCCTTCAGAGCAAAAAAAAATTTAACAATAGCCAAGATACACCTACAATAGCGCAAATCTTAAGATTAGATTTTAATATTGAATTTAACTAAAAAAAGTACGCTTGAGGAAAGCATTTACTACCTGCAACTTGGAATGTTTTAAAGTTCTTTTATTCTAGAGAAAAAAAAATATTCCGATAAAATTAATGCTGTCTTGTGCTATTTTTAGAAGGCCTAGACTTTCCAGGGAGATAATGTTTCCGCTACTACAGCAGTTGTAAAAAAAATTTTAATATTTAAAAAAATTATACCTCGACTTGGGCTGGAGGGAAGACCTCCTCAAGAAGACCAGCGATGTCTTCTTCGTGGACGTTGCTCCCAGTAAGTCTTCTAGCCCAGAGTCTTTGGAGTCCTGGCTCCGTCATTTCAGTCGCAGTTTCCATAGTAAAATTTTTTTAATATTTAGCGCAGTTAGACACCGAAGTGAATACTCTCGCCACTGAATTAGAACTGACGTGCCGGCCTGGGCTTGAGCTCGACTTTTAATGCTCGCCGTAAACGTAATATGATTGGTCGAAAGACAACCCCCACCCTTACTTTTAAGTTTTTCTTTTCACGTGAAACGCACGTGTCTTCTCCCTTCTGTCTCTTGGACCGTCTGGAGGGGTTCTAGGGGTTCTGCAAAAATTTAATTTTTTTTGGGTATCCGCAGGGGGATAAGATAACCTCTTGAGAAAGTGCTAAAGTTGATAAGTTCAAATGCGTCATATTAATTTGTTATTGCCCCGCACGCGTCGGTTTTTTTTTTATATCGCTTCATTAATTGAAATTAAAATTTCCGTCGTAAAAAGGCAAAGAGAAAATGTGCACCATTTTGTTCATAAAAAATTCTTTTTTTCAGCTGGGTTAAGGGTTGATTGAGGTTTAAGGATTAGGATTAGTAGGGTTAAGGATTGAAGGTTAAGGATTGATCGTTTCCTTTTTTTGGGAGTTGAATGCGAAAGTTATTTGTTACACCCCATGTCCAAATACTCCAAATGTTTACCAAATTAAATAGAAATTATTAATTTTTTTTTAATAGTTGGGAGGAATTCGGATTGATTACGCCCGTTTCGTGTGGCCTGGCTGGGCGAAGGCATTTTTAATTAATTCGAGGCAGATTTTCGTGTGTTTAATTAAATAATTTTTATTTCTTTTTAAACATAATTTTTTGTGTTTTGCAGGAAGTTTCAAAGGTTAATTTTAATCAGAACGACCCTACGGAGTAAATTCCCTCATAAGTCTGGAACACGGTGGAACTTTCTAGACCTTGTAGAAAGTCGATGGCCGATTTTATTAATAAGTGCTTAATTTTATAAATTAATTACACAATGAGTAATTATTTAATTAATTTTTTTTAACTTATCCACCTGCGCACTCAAAAAGTAAAATGTCAAATAATTTAAGGTGGAATTTCTTTTTGGTCTGATAAAAACTAAAATAGCAAATAAAATGAAATAGATTATTCTTTCAAAATTTTATCGACGTTCTTTTCCGTTGTTTATAATTTCGGTAAACAAACTCGGACAGGATAGTAGGCAAAACAAAAATGTTATAGAAAATCATCACGAACCTATCCCGTGATATAATTTTCTATGGACAAAAAATAAACGATCGAAAATCCAAGGTTGAAAACCGCGGAAGAAGTTACCGGAGGAATAATTAACGAATTTGTTTAAATTAATTCATATTCTTAGCCTCGACACACATCGAAGATCGCGAGATGAAAATTGGATCGGAGAAAAAAATAATTTTATATTGAGGGTCGTTTTTCAAACTGTTTTAATCTGTCAATTGCTCTCTAACTACGAAGTTATTTTATTGGGTTTATATGGGTTCAATTGGCTTTAGACGCAAATTAATTTTTAGATGGATAAGAGGATACCATCGAAAAACGGTTCTTGGGAAAGGCGTCTGACTCAAAAGGGTTAAAGATACTTTTACTTCATTTGAGTCTTCTGCAGCCTTTTTTTCCGCTTGGCGGCCTCTAATTCCTAAATCTTTCTTTTACGCCCGTTCTTCCTCTTCCTGAAAATTTTTTTTTCTAGGAATACGGTAACTTTTAACCCGAAGGTATGGCCCATTTACTGAAGTTTGATTCGCCATTGGTCAACGTTTTAAAATCTTAAAATTGATCTCATATTATCTAATTATTCATTTAAAATAATCTAATCGAGAATTACAGACTAAACATTGACAGGGGTCCAAAATTATCATTCAAGTTCAGAGTTGGCACAAACTAATTATTTTTAAAAATAGATACCCCCGCGAGTTTATGTTGTTTAGAAGGTTCGAAGTGCACGTTCCTCTTTTATCGACGGAGATTAGTTTTCGAGACGCAAAATGTGCTGGGCTAAATTAAAATTTTCGCAACGTAAAAAAAAATAGGATGCGATAAACAAAAATATCTTATTGAGCATTTCGATGGGGTAAAGGGTGTAAGAAAAGTTGTGTGAGTCAGGTAGGATCTATGTCAAACTTAGATGAAACAAACGGGTCTAAAAATAAACTCAGGTCCATTGAACTGTATCTTTTATTATCGCCCCTAGTTATGCTGCTCAGATTCTTCTTTTTTTCTAAGTAAAGTTAGGTCGAGGATTTCTGGTTTTGAAACAGCGCTCATAAAATTGGCAAATTTACATCATAAGCAAAGGACAAATATGAAAAACGTCTTGTAAGGTGAACAACCTCATGGGCGAATGATGAACAAGCGAAAGTCGACTGAAAAAAAATTTTCAAAACAAAATTTCCTTACAAAAAAGAAAGAAAAAAATTTTGAGCAGTAGAAAATTATCAATATTTAGAGGGCGTAAAAATGCCATTTGCTATCAAAATTACTTGTATGCAATTTCCTCAATTTTTCATCCTTACTACTAGAATTAGTTTTCTTTCAGGCAGACTTTTTTTGTAAGTATCGAGGGGGAAAGAATGAAAGTATTCGCACAGCCAGGCCACTCTAAACGGGTGTGAGCAGCCCAAATTTCTCCTTACTAGCTATCAAAAAATATTTCTTGAAGAAAAATACTAGTCTGGAGCTGGCCCCGACTTCCTTAAAGAGAAGTATCTATATAGGAGGGGGAAGTATATGGGAGGAGAAGTATAACGGAGTGGGAAGTATGTGGGAGGGGAAGTATAACGGAGTAGGAAGTAATATGGGAGGGGAAGTATAACGGAGAGGAAGTATAACGAACGGGGAAGTATATAGGGGGAAAGTATAAGGAAGGGGAAAGTATAACAGAGGGGGAAGTATAATGGAGGGGGAAATATAAGGGAACGAAAGTATAAAGGAAGGGGATGTAGTAGGAGGGAAAGTATAAAGGAGAATTTTCCAAGTTAGTTTTTTCGAAAAAATTTTCGGGCTTTTTTTTTTTTTTTTTTTTCGAAAAATTTTCTAAGTTCTTTTTTTCGAAAAATTTTCTAAGTTCTTTTTTTGAAAAATGTTCAAAGTTTTTTTTGTCCGAAAAAAAATTTTTCAAAGTTTTTTTCGAAAAATTTTCCGGGTTTTCCTTTTTTTTTTTCGAAAAATTTTCTAAGTTTTTTTTGTAAAAAAAAAATTTTTTTTCGAAAAATTTTCCGGGTTTTTTTTTCTTTTTTTTTTTTTTTTTTTTTTTTTTTTTTTTTTTGAAAAATTTTAAGTTCTTTTTTTCGAAAATTTTTTTAAGTGTCGAGGTAGAAATAATGGGCTCTTTGGCCTAGGGATGTGCCTCTCGTAAAGGGTAGAAGTACGAAATTTCTCCCTACTAATAAAATAGTAATTAAAAAGTGGCAATTTTTTTGCACCAAAAATTCTTAAAAAATATAAGGAGTAATTGGTGAAAATTTGGTGAAAATCGGATTAACGGTTCGGCCGCAGCGAATTTTTTAAAATTTCAAACAGACATATCTCCGCCATTTTTTCGAAATTCAAAAATCCCCCTAGTTACATTCTTCTTCACCGGCTAAAGAAATTGTGTAAAAATTTGGTGAAAATCGGATGAAAACTGTGGCCGTAAAGTGTTACGGAAAAAAATGCTACGGACGGCCGGACGGCCGGCCGGCACCACAGACAAAGTTGAGATCGGTAAAGATCAATATTCGATTTGACCCTCCGGGGTCTGGAAGACCCTTCCCCAAAAACCCGACGTCGAGGGTATCGCAATAACTTCTTTAAGGAAGTTAAAAATAATCATTGAAGAAAAAAACATTGCTATATTGAATGTTAAGTACTTTCTTGAATCATGCCACAATATGGCCGAAGCGCACTAAACAGTTTAGACTGACAAATCTCGATCATTTTTGCACAAATCAATAAATAAAAAAAGTGTTCTGGAAAAAACTGACCACAGACAACCTTATGATCGGTATAGATCATTAATCATAATCAATTATTATACTTTACTGGCTCTTTTTATTTTTATTTGTTATAAAATTTAGGCAATAACGTCATTACGTTTATCAAATAAGGTTCAAAAGCTTTAAAAATTTAAGATTTTTATTTATTTTTTTATATTTTATTTTTTTAAAATTATTTTATTAATTTTTTTTCTGCTGAACTAGACTACTTTCTAGAAAAAGGGAGCCCACTAAGGAGTTGGAAGAGAGGTAGGGAAGCTCCACCAGCCAACTTTCAACAACTCTATCTAGGGAGAAGGAGAAAAAAAAAATTCGTATGATTGTTTTATTTTAACTTAAAAAGGTCTTCATCAGTAAAACAAGTCACTGTATGACGGTGGAGGGGTTTCACAATGTATATAAATATTTCGACCCAAGTTTCTTCTTTGGCGTCGACTAAATGCCAATTTACAGCAATAAATCCAAGTAAGAATCACCGCAGCTGCTACTGCTCCTCCAACAATTAATCCCGAGACGAAAGCGAATGCTACTAAATATTCTGTCGTCCCTAAAGAAAATTTTTTATCTTTAGCTTTAATCGGAAGATTCGGGGTTTCAGGTTTTTCTTCATGTGTGCAGTCGCAGATACATTCATCGCTCTCGTCATCAAACTCGCCACCAATCGGCACCTCGAAAACCGTCATCTTTTCAAATTTCTTTTCTGCTTTTTGGACACACGGAGATCCCATAATTTTTGTCTTATTCATCGACCAATTCAACAAAACTTTAAAATTTTCATCGCACCTGAATCCCGTTCTAAAATATTTTTTAAATTTTTTAATCCTTAACTTTTATTCTACCTTGAAACATCTAAAACATGAAGCGTTTTCAATGTGTCCAAAACTGGATATGAAATATGCGAAATTCCAGTGGATGATACATTTAAAAATTTAAGATTAGGCAGAGAGCGAAAAGCCGCCGCATGAAAATAATTTAGCCGACAATGGCTTATATCTAAAATCTAAAAATTTAAAAGTAGGTAAATTGATTTTAAAAATAACTTACAGAGAGCGATTCTGATACTAAAAATTCTTCAGTCTGTATCATATATCGTAAAGGATTCCCGCGTAAAATGAGAACTTCTAACTGCCCATTGTTTTCAAAAGTATTAGGAAATATATGATACAAATGATTATAGCTTAAATCGACTTTTTTTAATTTATTAAGCCCGCTGAAAGCATCAAGCCCAATTTGCTGTATCTGATTATGGCTTAAGTCAATTTCAACAAGTGATATAAGTTGTAAATTCTGGAACAAAAATAATTTTTATTAAAACTAGAAAGAAAGTTTTTACCCAAAATTGTAAGTTTGGTAATTCGTAGATGGAGTTGTTGTTGAGTTGAAGCCATTGGACAAGTTTCGGAATATCAAGATCTACGCTTACAATTGTTTTTCCTATACATGCAACATGTTTCCAGTTGTTTGATACCCCACATCGGCAATAAGGTGGGCAATAAATGGATTGAGTTGTACAAAAAAGTAAAACCGATACATAAAAACTATAAAATATTAAAATGGTTGATGTTTACGATGAAAAAACTTACAAAAATATTTCATGATGACTACATTTGAAATATTTTTATCTTATCAAGCCCCACCTTTAGTTTTTTGAAATATTGGAAGCAGGCAGAAAAACTTGCTGATTAGGAAAGATCATTGACACTTGGGAATTTTCAAATCAATTTTTCTTTTCGAGGCCTGCTTTTATTAACTAACTCAAAATCAAATTTAGTACATTCATAAAATCTTCCTCAATTTATAGTAAATTTAATATTTTTGAGAGCATTTCACTGTTGAAATTCTCATCAAATGTTTATTAAATTGTAACATCTTCCTCTTGTAGTTATCTTGATAATATAAGCTTTTCATTTAAAAAACACAAAATTGGAGGAGATCTGTAAAAAGTACTGGTTTGAAGAGCTTCCAACGAAAACTTCCTTAAAGAGAAGTAACAATATAGGAGGGGAAGTATAACGGAGGGGAAGTATAACGGAAGGGACGTAAAACGGAGGGGGAAGTATAACAGAGAGGGAAGTATAACGGAGGGGGTAGTATAAGGGAACGAAAGTATAACGAAGGGAGGGAAAGTATAAAGGAGGGGAAGTATAAAATGGGGAAAAGAATAAGGGAGGGGGATGTTTTTTTACGAAAAATTTTTCGGGTTTTTTTCTTTGTGTTTTTGGGATAAAAATTGGCTTCTTAGTCATTTCGGATTTGGAGGGCTTTAAAATCTAGGTTTTAAGTTTTACATAAGATTGATCCAAAAGGACACTTGATCCTTGCCAACTCTTGAGATCAAAAATAAGGCAAAAGAGCCATTTTTTAACAAGATCTGTGAATTTTAAATTTTGGCGGAAAATTGTGAAATACCCTTAGCCTTTATAATCTTAGTTAAAAATTGTCGAAGTTACAGAAATACTTAGACTTTTCTAAATTTTAAAGAATTTAAGCATTAAAAATTACATTTTTGAATATTACCGGAAAAATTTTCACCAACAAGTCCAAGGTCGATAGTTTCCCTTCTTAAAATCACAAAAACCGATTGGCGTCCGCCGGCCATCACTCTTTCCCCCCTCCGCTCTAACTAAAGTCGCCCCGCATCGCGAGTCGGCTTGTTTAGTCATTATAAAGTTATTTCTTTATTAATTCATCGTTAATGTTTCAAAAAGTATTAACAGAATTTATCCAAAAGATAATATCAAATCTATTATAATTTTTTTATCAGTTCTATTTGGACGGAATTTCATTATTGGAATAAAAAGCCAGGAGCTAGTTGAAGACGCTTTTATTATTAACTTTTAAAGGTAAGCTTTATTCAATATCTATTTATTTATTATTAATTTAAATTAGCTATACAATAATTATCATCAATATATTATTACTTATTTTTTAAAAATTTAACAAAATTAGTGATTTACTCCAAACATAACCTAGCGGACGCGTTAACGCTTATCGTAAGTTTTATTTTGTAAATATTTTTGTTCTTCATAGGTAAGTTTGTTTATTTTAATTTTCTAGTAGTTTAGTCGTTGGGGTTTATTATGAATGTGCCACGCCCTTCGAGAAATTTTAATTGGCCGGCCTCCGTTGGCTCTAGGCGCCTATTTTATCTTCCATGCGCCTCTTCAATTTCCGATTTATCTAACTAAAGTTTTTTCGATTTTTTCCTTACTATTTGCTAAAATTGGATAAATTTTAAAATTTTGGCGATGAGATTTTCTGCTGTTGTAAACTAATGGAAGCTCCTCAAGTGGTTTTTCTTCCCTCAAATTTCAGTTTCTCTTAATTACATTTTTAAAAATTTCCCCCATGAAAACAAAAATTATTTGAATGTTCATAGAATCTGCTGGTTTGAAACCTAAAATTTATCAAGCAAGCTGAACTTTTTTTATTATGTTTTTGAACATATGATTTTTTTATTTGAAAAAAAAAAAAATCTCAAATAGCTTGGATAAATATTTTCTTCTCGTTCAAATATTAATAATTTGTAAGTAAAATAAAATTTATTTCCAAGTTATTTATTACGTTTTTGTGGTATTCTTTACTATGTTAGGAGGAAGATTGTTGGTTTTAAGTTAATGGCGATAATGGAGTTATTGATGGTAGAACTGGGGTAAAAGTATTGATAAGCAATTTATGAAATCACTATGGTAACAAATCAACGTTGGCAGTGTGAGGCAAACTTGTTAAAATTGATAAAAGTTGATATTAACGAAAAATTTCATGTTTTTCAGAACGTAAAGATGAAGCGAAATTCTGAAATGTCTGGGCCGAGAGGTAACAAGAGGATGAGAACGGACGCGCAAGCGGTGATGAGGTTGTTAATACCGAGTAAAGTTGCTGGATCGATAATCGGTAAAGGAGGTAACAACATCAATCGGTTGAGAACGGATTTCAATGCCGTTGTACAAGTCCCGGATTGTTCTGGCCCTGAGAGAGTCGTCTCGATATCCGGGACTGACCAAGACAACGCCGTTAAGATAGTCGAGCAGATTGTCCCTTGTCTGGAAGAGTTCTTCAGTTCTGGAAAAGGCGAGGTAGACATTAGGCTTTTAGTCCATCAGAGTCTTGCCGGTTGTGTCATAGGTAAAGGGGGGAGCAAAGTGAAAGAACTCAGAGAAAAGACTTCAGCTAAGATCAAGATTTTCGGAAATTGCTGCCCCCAAAGCACAGATAGAGTAGTCTCGATTGTCGGTCAATCCCAAACTGCGATCAATGGCCTTAAAGAAATCGTAGACCTCCTCAAGGACACTCCGTCAAAAGGCTACACAGAACCCTATGACCCGCAGAATTTCAATGAAGAATATTCCGATGAGTACGGAGGCTTCGGTATTCCCGGCGGACCAAGGGGACCAGTCTGGGAGCCCCCGCGCGGTGGCAATATGGGCGGGATGGGCAACTACGGCGGCGGCGGCGGCGGCCCTCCCATGTCACGCGGATACAATGACAGAAGTTTTCCAAGAGACATCCCTCAAGACTGTTCCGAACAGCTCACCATTCCCAAGGACCTCGCCGGTGCTATTATTGGCAAAGGCGGAAATAGGATAAGACGTGTGAGATCCGAATCTGGAGCTGATATCACAATCGGTGAACCCCTCCCTGGCTCCGATGACAGAATTATCACAATTAAGGGTTCCAGAGATCAGATCCAACTGGCCCAACACCTTCTCGAGCAGTCAGTACGCCAAAGCCAGTCGCGTTATTAAAATTTACCTTAATTTTTTTTCCTCCTTTCTTTTTCTCAATCAGTTTAAATTTTCATTAATTGCTTTCTAAATTCTCCTGTTTTATTTTTTTAATGTTTTTTTTTGTCCTCAAAAACTCAGCAATAAATAAAAAAAATCCAACTCTCTCCTTTTAACTATAATTTATACCCACCTCATTTATAAATATTTTATCAAATATATTGTCAAAATGGGCAACCACTGATTTTTTTTTAAATTAAATATTAGAGTTTCAATTAGGATAAAGCACTTGTGTTTCTTGTGAATGTGTAGGACATCGATTATCCAAGGATCGATTTATTACTACATTTATATATTTTTATTTCAACTTTATAATAAAAAAAAAGAAAAACTTCATTATTGTAATCCAAAAATACCAAAATATAGTTCAAAATATATAGTACTTTATATTCGCATTAATGCTCAGAGATCTCCCGCCAAATTTTCATTTCCAAAATTGCACTTAGAGAATCCACAAATAATTATTTTTTTATTTTTTTCGCACGCACATTGGGTACACTGGGTCTTCAGTTTAAAACAGCTTGGATAATCGGAGTTCTACTAACGCCTTCAATGATTTTATAGTTTGGGGGAATTCGGCCGAGAGTGACTCGTAACTTTTTCCCAGCCCTCGTTTCCCTCGGGTTGACCGGTGCGGTTAAAAATTTGCGAGCCACCCCCTTCCTCCGAACTTCATTTTCCCAATTAACAATCTTCATTGAAGCCTCCAATTATCCATTTAAATTCATGCTTATTTTAAGAAAATAAGCTTGGATAAAAGTGTTCTTGGAACAAGTGGTTCCAATCCAGGTAAAATATCCGATGTCGGAGAGACCTTAAAAGCCCAGGTAAACGTATGCGCCTCCCAGGGATCCAGCCCAGTTCAAGCCCATTGAAAGGAATCCGCCCACGCCATTGCCCAGACCCCAACCAAGACACCATCCAAAAGGTAATTTTTCCAATTATTTTTCCAAAACATTCTGACTTGAGCCCAATGGTGAAATCCACTTTGTCGTTTTCGGAGCCATCAAACAGCAAAACCCTGAAAGCCGCCTCGTCTACTTAAAAATAAAACTTTGAAAAAATTCAATTGATCCAACAATTCAAATATCCTCATCGATTAGTTCCTTATTCAAGGGAACCAAGGGTGTTGCTTCCCAGTAAAGGAAATTCACTGAAGAACCAATTTCCTAGCTTGCAGCAGACATAACACAATAACTGCTGACTATACACTATCACCTACTGGCTCCTACTGTTCAAGAAATGGCTGAAAGGGTGCTTTGTTTATAAAAAAGAATGGACATAATTAAACATCGACATAACTAAGTTCGAACCTGAAATCAACCAATCATTTTAACCACCACCGTTGCTCTGGGCCAAGACCATCTCCTAAATGACGCAAAAAGGGTGAACGTTGTACTATCCATAATCTTATTGGTTTTTAAGAAGGCAATCGCCATAGTCAGCCCTTCCACCGGAAAAAACAGTGAATAATTAACTGATGTCTTAATAAATATTTTGTGGAATGCAGAGCATTTGAGCAGATAACACCCTGCAGTACTGATAGCCATTTCTTAAGACAAAAAGAAAAAAGCAGTGTTATTTTAGCCCTGGAAAATTTTGCAGCATTCTTTTTTTGGTGGTTGATGAGTTGCAGTGGGTTCTATGAAATAAAGAAATTGCTGTACTTTTCATCCATAAAGCCAACGATTATATCATTTATATTCTGCTGCATTGGCTCACTCTGCTGAATGAAAAAATCCATCCATTTGGGTCTTTAAGCCCTTTTTTCCATAGCTAGTGAATTTAATAGAGTAGTTTAACGATCGAAAAGCCACTTAAAATTCCCTCACTATCCAATCTACTCTCGGATTAAAGGATGTTGGGCTGCAGGAAATAAAAGGATCCTGAAATTTAGTGGTTTAGAACCTCTTTTTTTGTGTAGAGCTTTTATTTCTCTTTGTTTAGTGATCAAACTAATTAATAGCTTCCATAACTTGGTTCCATTGAAGGTGTAGTTTTTTAGGTAGATTTTTTAAAATTATAAAGCCTCTTGAGTGCTAGAATAATCATTAACTTTCAATGATATTGATCTTATTTTTTTAGATTTGCGTGGCTTCCAGAGGTGAAACGCTCCGTAGATAAGAGGGTTGACTAAACTGTTAGACATACCAAAGAAAAAGATGGCTTTTTGTAATTCCTCGGAGAGCTAGCAAAGAAAAGGAAAAAAAATTAAATCTTAAGAAAAGCAAAATGTTCTTACATATTTGTTTGGATTGAGGAAAACGAAGATGATCATCATCGTATAGTAAGGTGTCCACCAGACGACAAATGTGACTACAATGACAAGAGATTCTAAACGCTTTTAGTTTCGCTTTATGGATGAGTCGTCTCCGATTAAAATCTAAATTCGCCAAAAGCCGATTTGGGCCTTTATAATGGAAATTTTTGTCGCTTTCTAACAGAAATTAGAAACAATGAAATAATATTTTTTACTTGATATTGTGATTATTGTTGAAGCGTATGAAGTAGTTAAAATCAAAAGCGGCAACATGAACATGAAGATAAAACTGAATGTTGTGTAGACTTGTTCCTGCCATGGTTCCGTGTAAAAGCCGTAGGTGACGCATTGATAAAAGTCTTCATAAAACGGTCCGATTTCGACTCGAAAAATAAAAAGCTGATTACGTTAAAAATAGTTTTTATTTTATTTACCTGAGGGAGGCTTAAGAAAAAACTGAGTATCCAGGCAAAAGTGACAAATTTGAAGCTTCGTTTAGTGTTGAATGCTCTGATGGGATAGCGGACTGCAATAAATCTATCAAGACCGATCGACACCAGTATAAATGTTGAAAGATAAAGAGAAAACATTTCGAAAAACTTAAAAATTTTACATGAAACGTTCCCTGCTTTCCATTCAACCATAAATGACCAAATCGCTTCGCCTGCTATACAGAAGACGGTCACAAACAAATCTGAAACGCTCAGATGCAAAATGAGCGAATACACCGAAGACCAAGTTTGGTTCCGTTTCTTTTTCTTGGATGATTTCGACTTCCGTATACTTGCTATAGTCAACGCATTACCAATCAAGCTTATAACCGCCATCGTCCCAAGGATGTAAGCCTTCAATTTAGCCGACGAATTCCTTTTCGGCGAATGTTCCAAACATTTAAATGGATCCGTTCCATTCCATAATTCACAATCTTCATTCGCTACTATATAAAACCCGCCCCTTATTTGATAACTTATATTTACTCTTTCCATTTTAATGTTTTATTGTAATTGAACTAATGGAATAAATTTTTTTTGTTCATCTATTGTAATAAGCACCTAATTTATCTTCAGTCGTTTCCTGAAATGTCAATGGAAAGGTCGTTATGATTAATGACAAAAATAATTTTTTGCAATTTTATGCTAGACTTATGTCGCTTTTTATTCAACGAATCTTTTTGCTGCGATGAGCGGAAAAAAAATTCTCGCTTCCTTCTTTACAAAGTATTTTGCTGCCTATTTTTTCATGTAATAAATGCTTTCGAGGCAGCTATAAGACCAGTATAATGGCTCCTCTTTAATATCTATGTCGTCAATTCCGAAGTCTTCAACTTCTTCCTCTTGAATGGCCGATTGCCAATACATCGGCTCCTCTTCAAACTCGTCAACATCGACTTCCATGTCATCTACTTCTTCCTCTTTTTAATTCATCTGCGGACCATACCATTTTGCTTATTTTCATCCATATTTCTGAAAATAAAGAAAAAGACACAGGGTTTACAACGACCGCCATAATGGAAAACGTAACCTAATTATAATATGTATAATAAAGAAGGATGGCAGAATTTTTCCACCCTTTATAAGTTATTCAATTCTAAGGCATGATTAACGATGAATGTTGGTCACAGAGCGTTATAAGAATTAGAAAAGGCTAGAGACCTCATGGATTGGTTGTAGCACATTTGTTCTTCAATGGCCGATTGCCAATACATCGGTCCTCCTCAAACTCGTTGACTTCAAAGTCATCTACTTCTTCCTCTTTTTTAATTCTGATCTGCGGATCATAAACATTTTGCTGATTGTCATCCATATTTCTGAAAATAAACAAAAAACAGGGTTTCCATTTAAATAACGACCGCCATCATGGACAACATAATGGGAACTTGTGTGGTCATAAAGAATTATTTTGGTTGGCGAAACTCGAAAGTCCGTTCAGTTGCCAACATCTGGGATGTAAGAAGGTTTCTCGCTAACAGGTTGCACATTTTATCCTTATCATTGCTCTTCAATCATCCAAAATGTAGAAAATCAGTTAAGTCGTCTTCTAACTAAAGAACAATGGGTGTTTTCGTGAAAGCCGGCCCTGCGGAAATTCTCCGTGCAGCTCAAAAAGATGAGACGCTTATCAACGAGCTGGCTCGAATGTTAGAAGATGTCGCTCTAAAATTTGGAGGTTTCTGCATAAATTTTACGATTGCTTTTTACATTATTTTTCAGGCCCTAGATTTTCGATGAAGTACAAACGTGCTATATTAGGTCTGAGCAGTGTCTTCTATTATTTTAACACGACTCTCGCTGGATTACAGACTCTAGGGAAGAGTATACAGGGATCGTTCAGGTCGATTGCTCCCTGAGAAAAATGCCTAATTACATTGTATGGATTTAAAGTTGTTGACTCAATTTATTCAGATTTCGTTTCAGAATAGACTAATGATGGTCATATTCGAGTCGTACGGCTTCCTTATAATGCTCATGTTGTGCAAAAAAGCAGAAGAAAGTATAAAAGAAAATACAGAAATTGTGCCGAGCGCAAAAGATAAAATGCTAAACGCTTTATCGATTTTCAAAAAAGTTTTACCGCATATCGATAAAGTCCACAAAGCTTATTTCTTCTGTAATTGGGGCACTTATCATATAAGCAAACGATTAAGCGGAATTCATTATGTAAATATTAATTTTGAGTGTGATTTTGTTACTTTTGGTGTTTAAGGTCTTGGCTCGGTTTTGGATGAAAGATAGAAGATCGATTCCCGCTTTTAGGATTCTCGGTGGAATAACGATGGTCCAACTGGTCATTACGAGTGTTCTTGCCTTTCGTAAACTTTACGACGTTGATTTTACGAAGGAAAGTGTCGTTCTAAAAACTGAAAGTGCTAACTCCAAAAAATGCCCGATGTGTCTCTCCTCATATCGAAATCCAACTTGTACTCCATGCGGACATATTTTCTGTTGGAACTGTATTTTAGAATGGCTCCAAACTGAAAGCATTTGTCCCATTTGTCGCGAGGAAACTATTTCATCAAGGGTCGTTTTATTAAAAAATTATTCATAAATATCCAAAAGTTTTTTTTAGAATAAAATATACTTTTTTACAAAAATTGTAAATTTTTGCCAATTCTACAATTAGCACAGCCTAATAAATTCAATTTTAATTTTTAAAATCGTCTACAAGAATTAAAAAAACATCCTTTATAACATTTATCCCTTCAAATTTAAATTAAATTGAAAAAACACGTAATAGTGTGTCAAGAGGAAAATTTTGGTTCTTTTGACTTTTACCTTTTCATGTGGTGAGGGAAAATAAAATAGACAAATAATTTTTAACCCTTGGACTTTAATGTAACAAATATCCTAAGACCTTTACTTTAACGGCAGCTATATGGAGACTTTCGAGGCTTCTGGAATATTTTACTTTACAAAAACCTACCTTGGTTGGCAGTCCACTTTGAAGGAGGAACGACGGTCACCGACTGGCCCTCATTTGTAGGCTTCATGCCCAGAGCTCCTGAGGGTCCCCCTCTTCCACCTCGTGGGAAATACAGTTTTCGTGCCCCTTTTCCAGGAAGCACTCCATGGGACTTACAATTTATTTGGCGGAGAACAAGGATTTACACTTGTCCCCCGCCTTCATCGCCACAGGGGGTTGACTCCTCTGCTCTGGGTTGCCACATGTGTAGGACCATATGTGATGCTTTGACTTCAGAAAATTTCATTTTGAATCATTCAAATATGAAATTTCCTAAAGTCAAATTCGTACGCTCTTACATCCCTCCCCTAGTTAATTGGACCGACGCCCTCGGCGGTAACCCCGTAATGCGGGCTGGCCAGGCAAATACACCCGACCTTCCTTGAGTATGGGGTCCCTGTACCACATAAGGTGGAAAGGGAGAAAGAACAACAAAAAATTTTTCTTTAATCTCGAAAATTTCCAACCTAGCAAATTATAACAATAAAACTTAAAGCTAACAAAATTATTTTGGCAACAACAAAACTTAAACCTAGCAAATTTTTATAACAATAAAACTTAAAGCTCTAACAAAAATTTTTTTTTTTTTTTTTTTTTTTTTTTTTTATTTTTTTTTTTTCTTATCCGCAACAGGTGGGCATTTCTACTGGTCATTGCTATAGGTAATATGAACTATCCACTATTGATTACGGTAACTGCAGTATTATATATTTGAAATTTAGGGAAATTATGAAAAGTAGTACAATAAATATTTTAAACATTATTTTAGATATTACCAAGAGAAAAAGAGATAAAAGAAAACAAAAAAATATGGTGGTACGGGGGAGACAATTACATATATGGTGGAACAGAACGACAGTATGTGGATCTAAAAAAAATAACTGTATGTAAAATGGAGTTAAGGAATAAATAATAAGGGTAAAATTTATAATACCTGTTGCGGGTTTGACCAATCGATGTACGACGCTCCTCCTTAAACCACCGAACCAGAATGTTCTCAAAATTCGAAAAGAAAACTTCCGGAAGGATTATATCGCCGTGTCATCAATTCTTACTTATAAATATTATCTTCTAAACACACCACAGTTTTGGTAAACATTAGTTCCTTCCGCCTTAAAAATTACAACCTTTTCTTTTGTTAAATTAACGTTAAATTTACCCTTTTCATCTTAAAACATTACAAATTTATTTATTTAAATTTAACTAGTAATCTAAAGAAATTTACAGACCCCTAATCACATTTTCACCCTGTCTCTTTGTTAAATCTACGTTAAATTTATCCTTCTCATCTTAAACATTACAAATTCAATTATTTAGATTTAACTATTTTTCTAAAGATATTTACAGACCCCTATTTACAGACGATTTAGTCGAGCACCCTGCACCTCAACCTTTAGTATGACCCTCCATTGGTCACTACCTCTATAATGACCCTCGATTGGTCACTACCTCTATAATGACCTTCCATTGGTCACTACCTCTATACCCTATCCTACAGACCTCCCCTGAGGTCTAGACGGGCATAGATTCGCTGCTTTCATTTGGCTAGGACTATCTGAACCACCTTTTTCCCCTCCAATGGATTATTGTCATTTAATCCATATTACATGGAGGGGTTTGCATTCTGCACTAAATGCGTCTGGGATATGGGCCCAGACTTATGATCCCAACCCCCATGTGGCTGGGAACCCTTTTTTTACACAATCGGCTCCAAAACCCAAGGCGAGAAGGTTCGCTTGTATACTTCTCGGTTAAGCATACTGGTCTCATGCCACGAACCTTCCAGGAACCCGGAGACTCCTCGGTTGAATCCCCGGGTAGTATGTCATCTCGGTTATGATCATACTGTGCATAGGCACACCGCGACATAACCCTAATTCTCTCATATGGGCTCGCGGCTCCAAGGCCAATGAAAGGGACAAGAGCAAGGGCTGAATACCATACTAAAAAAATTTTGTTTGTGTGAGTGCGTTTGGAGAATGAAAAATGGCCGAAAAACCCTTTTGGACGGAGATTCCGGATGGGTTATTGATTCTTTAGAACTGATAATTAGGGTTTTGATCGAATTGACTTGGGCACATTTTGTCGTCACAAAACTTGCTTCAGCCGAATTCGCTCGCGTTTTCCCTACAATGGTATTAGGTTGAATTGACCTGGGCTCATTCTGTCGTCACAGAACTTGCTTCAGCCGAATTCGTGTTTTCCCTACAATGATATTTTTTAAGGCGCCTGATGTGAAACACATCATCCACCAATTTTCCCCTTTGATACGCTCTGACGATGTAATTAACTGGACCTGTCTGTTTAATAACACAGAATGGTCCTATGTATTTTTCCGCAAGCTTTCCCGACGGCGATGGTCGATGATCGCGTTCCCGCACAATTACCTGGAGCGATTTGTCCACAAAATGGGTACCCCTATCTGACGAAAGGATTGATGGCGCGCCAAATCTGTTAATTAATTTATAAATAAATTCAGCCGTCGCTCTTGAATCCGCTTTCCTTGTTGGTTCAGCAACAGCGAATCTCGTTGTGGTGCAGGTCCCGACTACGATATATGAGAATCCCCATGAAGGAGAGAGGGCCCGATATAATCCAGAATGACATGTGACCATGGTTTAATATAAGGAATAATTGGTTGAAGATTCCCGTGAGGTTGGTTCCTAGGAACTTTCCTCTTCTGCCAGGAATCGCAGGATTTTAGCTATAACTACGTAAATTATGAATTGTCCGGAAGTGAATGGTCTGCGATGAAAAGTTAATGATTGTCCCTTGTCTCCTCATGAAAATTCCCAAAATCACGTCACTACTTAAATTCCTAATTATATACATCATGTGTGATAGGCTGACATGCCCTAAGTTCTATTCTACTGTTTTCAATTTTTTTTTTTTTTTTTTTTTTTTTTTTTTTTTTTTTTTTTTTTTTTTTTTTTTTTTAAATTTTATAAGTTTATTTTTTTATAAAACTACTAATTTCATTTAACCCAATTTAAGGAATTGATGACACGGAAATCCTTCTTCCCTAAACACCTCGAAAATCTCCGCACTAGCAGGAAATCTAGGACGATTACGACACACCAAAACAAGATGCCGTAACCAAAAACCAAAACACAAAATAACTAAATATTGAAAATTTAAAATTGATGACACGGAATTGTAGCAGGAAAACTAGGACGATTACGACATACCAAAACAAGATGTCATAACCAAAAACAAAACAAGATGTCGTAACCAAAAACAAAATTTAAAGGAAAGAAAAAAAAATGAAATATTGAAAATTTAACTTGACTTAAAAAAAAAGAGAAGGAAATATGAAATATTTAAAGATAAAAATTGAAAGCAAAGAACGGAAAAGAAATAGGAAAAATTTAAAGATAAAAATTGAAAACTTAAATGGAAAGAAATATTTTAAAATTCAGTATTGTTTTGAAACGAAACATGAAAAAAAAATTTTAGATGTAAGATTGCAGGAAGGGGAAAAAAAAAAAAAAAAAAAAAAAAAACTTCGCAATTTCACTAATTACGTGGGGCGTATATTAGCGTTGCAGCGAGAGGAGGAATCAAAAAAAAAATATTAATTTTTTTGGAACGGCGCCTCTACCACTTGTCAAGAGGAAGATTTTCTTCTTTGACTTTTACCTTTTCATGTGGTGAGGGAAAATAAAATAGACAAATAATTTTTAACCCTTGGACTTTAATGTAACAAATATCCTAAGACCTTTACTTTAACGGCAGCTATATGGAGACTTTCGAGGCTTCTGGAATATTTTACTTTACAAAAACCTACCTTGGTTGGCAGTCCACTTTGAAGGAGGAACGACGGTCACCGACTGGCCCTCATTTGTAGGCTTCATGCCCAGAGCTCCTGAGGGTCCCCCTCTTCCACCTCGTGGGAAATACAGTTTTCGTGCCCCTTTTCCAGGAAGCACTCCATGGGACTTACAATTTATTTGGCGGAGAACAAGGATTTACACTTGTCCCCCGCCTTCATCGCCACAGGGGGTTGACTCCTCTGCTCTGGGTTGCCACATGTGTAGGACCATATGTGATGCTTTGACTTCAGAAAATTTCATTTTGAATCATTCAAATATGAAATTTCCTAAAGTCAAATTCGTACGCTCTTACAAGTGACATCCAGCAAAAAAAGTGTTGAGCAATTTTTTCTTTTTAAATAAATCAACACTAAGAAAATGCTTATGCTGTAACTTCGTTGTTGCTTGTATTATCTTCTGGTCGCTCCTCTTCTATCAAAACTGTATAATTGGTCCCTTTAAGCCAATGGATAAAAATAATGATTCTGAAAAAATACATAAATTATGGGTTTTCAGGTAAATATGTACTTACATAGCTAAGAGAGAAGCGACGATCCATAAAGCGGCGGAAAGAAAGAAAAGAGCTTGAGGTCGAGTGCCAACGACTTCTTTGTAAACCGCAGTGTAGCATATCGATGACAAAAATGGCGTTAACGATTCAATCGCAGATAAAAATGAATAGACTTTTCCTATAAAAAAAGTCAATTATATCTTTCTTTTTTATTTTCTTATACCTGAATCTTGCTGAGGGAAAATTTTTGAAACTTCTGCCTTTAAACAAGGGTTGAATATCGTTATTAATACCCGAGATTTGCAGCGAGATAGAAATCGCGACTTGTCGTCGACAAGCCGAGACACATCGAAGACCAAAAACCCATAAACGAGATAATTAAGACGACCAAAATTTCGCGCATTCTGCACACTTTCGTAAAAAGCCATATTCCAAAAGTAGATAAGACAACTGATAAAAAGAAAAATTACAAAAATAGATTCGACAAGTTCGTACTTGTAGATGCGCTGAGGCTTGATGAAAAAATGTTGACGTCACTCACAGACCAATCCAAGACTTTATGAAATATCATAAATCGAAAACTGGAATCTCCTGAAAAAAAAAAATTTGGTAAAATTTCAAGCATTCATAATTAATACCTAACAAGATGATAATGTCAATTCCTATCATTAGGCAAATTATGAAGAATATTAAGCGGCCACATGAAGGTCTTTGAGCAAAACAAACGTTAAACATTTCCTTAAGATGGACAAAAGTAAAAAGTTTTTCTCTTTCTCCATCAAACTAAAACACAAAATTAAACAAGTTTTTGATAAGTAAGTTATTTACCTCAACGAAAGTGATTGTTTCAGGTACACAATAAAGAGTGTATTTAATGATCAGAAACATAAAAAGGATCCCAAAACAGAATGGAAAATAAACACTATTAACTTTAAACAACCATGTGGAAAATGGTTGAAATAAAAATCCGAGAAGTACTCCAAATGATAGGCTCATGTAAGTAACTGTCATTCTGAAAAATAAAATATTAGTGAAATTTATAATGTGGCAGTAGATTCTCACCTGAAACCTCTATTGCTGTCTGAGGTGATATCATTGATGTAACTGCAAACTGACGTAAACATTAATGCTAAACCTCCAGTAGCCATTGGAAAAATTGACGGTATTATAAAATATATAGTCGGTAAATAAGATATACATAATAAAACAACCCAGGAGATGAAATAAAACAAATAACCTGTAAAAAATGGAATGATTAAAATTTCTGCCAAACAGGAACTTCCTCAAATTACGGCAAGTATTCCTCCAGTGAATGGAGGGTGTCACTCTTTTCTTTGAGGAAGTAACAAAGGATGTAAAAATTACCGCCTAAAGGTAGGAGAAGACAAGGTTTACGTCCGTTCCAATCAGACCAAGGGCCCAAAAAAATTGCGAAAATGACGCCCGATAACGATTCAAGGAGAGATTTCATCATATTAAAGTTGGAAACGTACACTTGAATCGTACTTTCGATATCAGGATCACGAGGATCACTCGCACATTGCTCTTCGGTATAATTAAACGTGTTCAGACACGTTCGTATAAGTAGAGCGTCTGTTGCCACTGCATCTGCAACAGAAAGTAAATAAACTAAAAAGTAGAATCGTACAAACCTGTGGCACTCGTTGCAAGGAAAACTGCGAAGAAAATCGGCTCAACAGTCACTCCGCAGATATGAAAACACAATTGTTCGTCCGAAGAATTGTGACTGGCACCTCCATCACTATTCCTTCTTCGACGATTACTTTCACTCGAAGAGCTTGAAGATGACATTTCTGAAGTCTGTAAATCTTTCTTCAGAACCAAATAAGAGCAAGACAAAGCATCACTTTCGCAACTTACAATGAAATCAAGTTGACTCTCAAGTAACTATTCCATTATCTAATCTAAAGTTCGTATGTTATCCCTTTGTTGACGAGTTTCAAGAAAAGTACTTTGTCCTTGAGATCGGGGAAGGTCACAAATGGGGTTTGTTTTTAAGATTAGTCACCGATTTCCATGATAAAAAACAAAAAATCTTTGCATAATTAAAAACTGAAAAAAATGAATTATTTGAGAGCATAAGTCACCCACTATCTATTGTCAAAACAGCATATCTGTTATCAACTTATCACACTCAAAGATGGCGAAATCATCATTTTTAAATCAAAAATAAATTTTAATTTGTCTAGAATATCCAAAAATGTAGACTTTTAATCAAACGATACACTTTTTTTCGTTCTAATGCGTTCTTTGTTGATTTTAATTTTAATTTAATTTTTATAAAATTCGAATTTCGGAGGGAAAGACTGTGGCGCTTCATATTGGTGGTTATGTGTTTACAAGAGCGTCCCTCCCTGTTTTCATCATTTGCAATCGAGTGGGAGTTTCCCCTGGAATTGCATTTTTTGTGTTAAATATTTATTTTATAAGTTTATTTGTAGACTGAATTTTCGAGTCTTTCAATATTTTTTAAAAATCGTCGTAGCATTTAAGGAATACCTCGAAGCCAAGGAATTTTTATTTGTACAGAATGGCTTCGGTTACTTTTCCTGTCGTCTTTTCATTATTTTTAGCTGCAGGTAAACTTTTTAAATGTATTTTTGATTGTTTTATTGTCCATGTATTGTGTTGTACGCATTGTTTTGTGTTGTACGTATGAAGTCAATTTTGGACGATTGGATTTGAAGAAGGTCGAAGGTTTGGTAAATAACTGACCAGCTGAGTGTGATAGAATTGACCAAGCTATATGGTTACGTCTGTGCCCATATCAAATAGTCTTATGTCATCAATTTGGCTGCGACTCATGCCTAGGTGGGTTAATCTGCTGTTATGATCTCATAGCTGGTAGATAGCTTACCAGCTGAGTGTGGCGGTCTTAAGCAGTATATTTTAGCCATACCCACTGTCATCGGATGTGCCTGAAGTCGGCGATTCTTGCCTAATGAGTATGTGCTAGCTTAGTATGTTTATAGTCATGTTGAGTACATGCATATGTGCTGGTTGCTGGTTAATTATACGAAAAGTGACTGTAATTTTTGCTTTAAAAAGTGTGGCAATCTCGAAGTTTAGTTAAATTGGAAAAATAAAAAATAGGAAAATTTGTACTTACATTGCGGCTCTTTACTCGCTCACCTGTTGGGGGAATTAAGGATAAAAGGAAAAAAAAGGAAACCGACGTAGAGTTGCTGATGATGGGCCGAATTGTCTTTTTTGATTCTATCTACAAATAATTTAGTGGTCGATATGCCGGGTTTCACTGATTGTGAAAGAAAGTCAACAAAAAACGAACTTTTTACTACTTCAACAATTATGAAATGAGAAAAACGAAAACGAGCTATCTTGTTCGGGCAACTCGACATGACTGACTATAAAAATGAAGAGTGAAGCTATCTGCTAGTGGACTTTGGCCCTTTTCTTAGAACCAAAGATTAATGTTTAAAATTGAACATTGGATGCCATCTATTGGCCAACAATTTGCGTGAACAGGTAGATAGCATACCAGCTGAGTGTGATGGTCTTAAGCAGCATGCTTTAGCTGTTTTAGCCATACCCAGTCATTGATGTGCCTGATGGGGTGTTAGCCAACTGCTGTTTCTAATTACGGTGAATTTCAATGATTTCTCTTTTTTTTTTTTTAAGTGGTGGGTCAGAGGACGCCAACAATATCTCACATAACGCAGGAGCAGATAAAGGACATAGGAGGTGTTGTTGAGTTAGACTGCAGTGTTCAGTATGCTCAGGACTTTCCCGTCTTGTGGATCAAGATAAGCCCAGGGAAGTTTTCTGATCCTCTTCCCATCTCGACCGGGACCTCACTTATCATCAGGGACAGCAGATTCTCCCTCAGATACGATTCAAGTTCCACATACACATTACAGGTTTGCCTTTTTTCCTTGAGGAACCTTCTTATGGCTGTTTTTTAGATAAAAGATATTCAAGAAACTGATGCTGGGATATATCAGTGCCAAGTTATTATTGCGATTAATAATAAAATAAGCGCAGAAGTCCAGCTTCAAGTTCGTCGCCCTCCTGTTATTTCGGATAACTCGACACGTTCGAGAGTCGTCAGCGAAGGAGAAAGAGTTGAGCTTGAATGCTACGCTGGTGGTTATCCAATCCCGAGGATTTCCTGGAGGAGGGAAAACAACGCGATTTTGCCAACTGGCGGTTCTATTTTTAGAGGAAACACCCTTAAGATTCTTTCAGTCCGAAAAGAAGATCGTGGTACTTACTACTGTGTGGCAGAAAACGGTGTCGGAAAAGGTACCAGACGAAACATCGCTGTTGAAGTCGAATTCGCTCCTGTCATCACCGTGGCAAAACCGCGTTTAGGTCAAGCTCTTCAGTATGACATGGATCTCGAATGCCACGTTGAAGCTTACCCACCTCCTGCCATCATTTGGATAAAAGATGAAATACAACTCGCCAACAATCAACATTACAGGTAACATCTTTTTAAAAAAGAAAAACTTAACTAAACCATTTCCAGCATCTCTCATTTCGCTACTGCTGACGAATTCACTGATACCACCATCAGGGTAATCACAATTGAAAAACGTCAGTATGGAACATACGTTTGCCGTGCTAGCAACAAATTAGGATCTGCTGAAGCCAAAGTTGAACTTTTCGGTAACTATTGAACTTTTTCTTTTATTTTTTAGTTTTTGTGTTGAAACTAACATTTCAACCAATGAACGACCCATTTTCAAGGTAAGTTTGAAATGTTCACTGCAGCTGTATTATACAGTAGTTGCTTGCATTCGGACCTTTTGGCAAAATTTGCCTTCAATTTTAATTTAGCTATCAAAAGGTCTAAAATTTAGCCAAATTCTTTGCCTTGTCAATACTAGAATCCTCTTTGAATTCTCCAATTTAAATAATTTATTCTAGAAATTGTACAGAGATTTAGCTGCTATAAATGTCAGTGATCATTTTTTTTAAGTTTATGATTTTTTAACATTTTTGTTTTTATTTTGTAGCTTGCGTTTGTATGTTACAGAAACTTAATTTTTAATAGTTATGCATGTTTTTAATTTTCATTAAAAGGACCAGAATGCGAATGGATTCTGCATTTTTGTAAATAGGTATCTCTCGCTCTAGTTTTGGTCAAAATCTGTCCAGCGGTTCTTGAGATCTTCGAAATTCGCGTTTAAAGTTGTTTTTAGATAAAATCTTCGTTTCTGTGACTGCAAGGCCGGCGGGATTCTTCATTGTATTTATATGTTACAGAATCGGTAATTCCCGTTTGTCCCCCTGCATGTGGTCAAGCGAGATACAGTGATGCGACAAAAACATTAAGCACGGCATTGTCCTATTCTCTACCTCCGTTAATATTCATGTACAACAGGTATTTCTCTAGTTTTTTTTTTTTTTTTTGTTTTGTCTAACATTCCCAATTTAAAAAAAAAAAAATGAAAAAATTGAATCTTTTGTTTTTTTCAGAAATACCCGTGCCTAATATCAATTACCCAGGTCTTATATCAAACGGCGCCCGAAACGACAAAATGATGTTTCTTTTATTCGGATCGCTTTTTCTCATTTTTATTCTCTAAAATTTTGGCATGGGATTTTAAGGTATTTTTATTTAAATTTAAAAGAAACGCACTTTTTTTTATCGTCCATATTTATTTGTCAAGTCCATCCATTTAGATCTGATAAGACCAAAAATTGGCTTTTGTGATACAATTTCGTTTTTGTATGTGATGTCCGTTTTTAGCCACTGTTTACATCATAAAATTTTCTAGTTCTCCGGAGGCCAAATCTAAGCATAAAAACTCTCTAATGACAAAATTTAAAGACCAAAACTATCAAAAATTGTAGTTTATAGTCATCAAGCTGGAGTGTTATTTTTTTTGCCATAGAAACAGAAAGAATCCCTGTTTTTCTTACTACTTATTAGAGGTACCATCTGTTAGATCCAATCATCTACCCATGGTGCTTTTCTTTCAGTTTGACTTTATTTGGTTTTTTCCCCGATTTAAAAAAATTTTCTTCACTTAATGACCTTTAAGGTTGCTTAGTATTTTGTGTGTTTAGTAATAGTGTCTGTATACAGATGTATATTTTTTACATTTTTATAATTAAATTAATAAAATGAACTGATTTCTATAGTATAATAATAACGAATCTCAGTATTTTTTATCAGTTTGATTTCGTCCTTTTGTTGTTTTTTGTCATCGGCTCAATTTGCCAAAGAAGTGAGCTTTTTTTTGCTTCCGAAATTAATTTTTATTTGCTTAAATAAGGTGAAATTCTTAATATTGTATATTTAAATTTTGTACAAGTATCTGTACAGTTTATTTTTAATTTAAATTCACTCATTTTATTTTGTGTACAATCATTATTTTGTATTTATTAGTCTTAATAAATTTGGAACTTCGATTTTTGAATTCATTCTTTGCCTGATGAAAATCTTTTCCTTTTTTGAAGCGTGCACTCAATCCTTAAGTAAATAGGTAGTTTCTAGACCATTGATCTTGAGATATATCCTTTTAGGTAGATTTCTTTTGGAATCTACTCTCTGATAAAAGCCTTAAGGAATTGAGAAAAAGACATATTCAACTATGTAGAATACGATTTTATTAAATAATAAAATTATTATAATACATGTCGTTATAATTTAATTATTTGGTATTTCTCTGCTGTTAAACTCAGCAGCTATTCAATTCTAACACGCTATGATCCTTATGAACATTAAATATTACGTTATACTTTTTTTTTTTGACTGAATATAAATCGATTACATAGTTTATTAAAAAAATCGATCGAAAAAAATAATAAATAACAAGTGATAATGCTTATAAATCAATTTTTATTTTTTAATTTATTTTTTTCGTTTGGTGTGGATATGTTTGAAATGTAAGCATTATCACTAAATAATAAAAACTTAAAAAACTATAACGATGACGCAAAAAGCGATTTTTTTAAAATAAGAAAAAAATTAGACGTTTTGTCTAATCTAGAAAAAAAGAAAAGGTTTGGGAAAAAAGCTGTTTTTTTGAAAAAGGCGTAAAACGAAAAAAACAGAACAATTTTTTTCCCCAATCCTTTACTTTTTAAAAAAGCCATTCTAAAAACAAGTCCTTCACGCCTTCAATAACAATACCCCTAATTAACAACAATTTTTATTATGGAATTTTTTTTCATACCTAAACGCTTTTTTTTCTAGCTATTACTATTTTTTCGCACAACTATACCAATGTCACACCAATTTTTTTTTGCCCACCAAACAACGAAAAAGGGCCCAGGTATGACTTACAAATGGAGGGTTTTTAAATTTTTTTTTCTTTGCGTCAATTTTTTTAAATTTTTTTTAGTGCGAGGAAACACCTAGAAAAAGCGGAAGTTTTTTTTTTCTTTGGAAGAAATTTTTTTTTGTGAGGGACTTAGCGTGTAAAGCAGTAAAAGATCCCTTAAATATTTAAAAAATTGGCACAGTGGAAGGTGAGTGTGATTTTTTATTAAAAATAATAAACCACCGAGCAATAAAATTAAAGATTTAGTGGTATAATTTAAAAACTATAAAAAATTTAGCAAAGTCGTGTTTCAACGATTTTAACACCTTTTGCCCTAAAAAAACAAAACATAACAATATTGAGCTAACCCACAAAATAGCCGGAAGGAAAGTGGACTAGAGGAGAAAAAAAATTGAGCAGCCGGATCGCGTTTGAATTTTGAGCTTTTTTGTCACATTGTCACAATTAAAGCTTTTTTAATTTGTTAAAAGCGAGGCATTTTTTTTTTCGCCTTTTTTGTTGGGGGTTCTAAGTTTGAATTTTTATAAATGCAAAATTGGCTAAACAAATATCTGGTTTAAAAAAAAGGAGAAAATAAAAGCAGAAAATGCGAAACTACAACCTCAAAATTTTTAAATGCAAAAAAAATTTGTTTGTACTTTTTCCATACAAATTTTACAATAAAATTAAGCGAAAAGTGCTAATATTAAATACTAATATTTTAAAAAACCATTACAAACAGTTAGTTTTTGAGAAAAAAAAATTCATTGTCATATCCTAAACCTTTGGCGATTTACTGGCAAACAGTGCCACAAAAACACAAAATATAATTTTTCAGCTTGGGTTTTTCCTATGTGTTATATTATTTATAAAGGCGAAAATTAAACCTAATTTTTTTAAACGGTTTATTTAATTACAATTGAAGTTTAAAAGAAAACCTCTAAATTTTTTTTGTCAAAGGTAAACTTTGTTTAGCGCTAAGTATATAAAGTTTGAGCTGTGTGACTGGTATAGGTTCATAAGATGGGCAATAAGCGTGCTAGGCGAAGAACCAAATCGAGGAAGAAGTACCAGTATCTTCGCGCTTTCGCCGATCTCATTATGACAAAGCGCCACATCATCAGCACGATCAACAATTGTGATATTCGATGTAAATAATAAAACCTGGAAGTAAAATGGAGGTTGTAAATAAACGGCTGAACAAAATGCTAGAGTTGAAAGTTTGTCTATAAAACTTACTTGGAAAGCTGTTGCCTAGCTTTGGGTATACTACTCGGAGATTCCTTGAATATAAATTGCCTAATACCCAAAACGTAGTGTTCTATATAATCTGGCCAGTTGATTTGCCTCACGTCGAACGGAAACGTCGTTTTGTCCTGATGAGACAACGCTGAAAAAAGCGTCAACGAGTTGTCGTCCAAAAACTTCCATTGCCGCGTTGAAAAATAGGTGAGGCACGTGGCCGCTTTTTCGAGTTTCGACTGCACTTTGACCATGCTATAAAAATAACGTTAATTTTCATTTCGTCTTTTTTAGAAATGACTTACATGGGTGTTTTTCCACATAACAAGCTGATTGCGTCTAGTATATAAGCCGGAAAAAAGTGAAGCGTGTATTTACATATTGAATTCATAAAATGGTTCGATCTACACTGCCCGTCTGGATACCACATGAGATCTCCCAACGGGTGTTTTCGCATCGACGAGAAACACTGCTGGACAAATTCCTTCCATGTGATTGGAGCTTTTTGACCCGTACAACAGTTATACACCATTATACTGTTCGGCCTGAAACGTTTAAAGTATGAAGTGAATATAAATCGAATACAGAAGAGGCCAAAAGTTTCCAGGGAATTTAATTAAGCATATCTAATAATGGGGAATAATAGCAAAGCTTGCTGTTTGGGTACATCTAACAGGAGGAGCCAAGTTATGCTCTGGGTGAAAGTCTGCTTTCTTCCTCTCCAAAAATGTGACAGTAGGGTTCAGAGCGAATGGGTCCTTATCGACCCCTTACTAGCTTCTCATTGCCCCTTGTCCTAAGTGCCCTGGGTTGTATTGTTGGGCCTCTTAGCAGTTCACCGTCACACTCCTAAAAAGAGCACAACATCACTCTTTACGTAGGGAAAGCCCAGAAAACCCCGAGGATCGAACCTACGACCTTGGACTCAGGAAACTCAGTGAAGACGTCAACAAAATTTCAGATTTTTTCAACGTTCAATTACCTAGCCGTCGCTGTCCTCCACGCAGCGCAAATCATTAAATTAATAACAATATCGACAGGGACAAGATCCGCTATTTTCTCTTCGTGGCAGAGCATCGATCTGAAAAATCCTTTGCCGGCGGCCGCCATAATACCGGTCGGACCGTTCCAATTATCAACCCAACCGGCCATTGGTTCTTTTAATGATGATATCACTGAAAAAATGGAACGTCAATAATGTGGAAAGTCAATTTTTCTCTCGTTACCTATGGAAGGCCGAACTATCGCGACTGGCAGATTTCCGCTTTCTTTAAGAAGCATGTGCTCAGTTAATGCTTTAGTGAATGTGTACGTATTTGGCCGGTTTCCTATTAATCTGAAAAAGAAAAGACACTATTAATACTACCATCGACTTAGAAAAGGAAATTAGATATTGAGGGGAAGTTGGTCGCTACTTACTTGGGAGTGAGAGTTTGTATGATTTCATCATCCATCCATTCCATAGCTTGAATAATGTTCTCAGGATCATAAGGAGGAGGATATATTTCTTCTTTGACTTCTAAACGATCACAATTACAGTAAGCAGTCGATACGTGAATTAGAGCCTGAAAAAAGGCAAGAATTAAAAGAAAAACGCCCAACATAAGGATAAACTTACTTCGAGATTTTTCATTGAGTGACACAGGTGGACCAGCCTCTTGGTACCCAATATGTTGATCGTGACCGAGAGTTTGAGAGCCTCGTCGAATTTGACGGTGGCCGCCGAATGGAAGACGACGGAGACCGTTTCGGCGAGGAGATGTTGATCGGCCTGACTTATCCCGAGCTCCGGCTCCGTGATGTCTCCCAGGATGGGTACGATCTTCTTCAAATCGTGCCCCCTTTCTTGCCGGAGACGGTCGAAAAGCTACAAACATTCGATTCTTTAGGATTTCAGGAATGGCGATATCTAAAATAGCCCTCAAATGGCATTTCTACTTAAGGACGGAGGTAAATGTTGATCACGGAAAAAAATTCAACCTTGAAAATAATTTCATCGGAACTTTATTTTTCTGTTTAAAAATGCGTGCAAATAAAACTTTATCATGGAGATAATAAAAAAATTAGGTCACATTTTAGTGAATCATCATGTGAGTGAAAAAATGAAAGTTAGAAAAAATGTAAAATTTTAAGTTTTGAACTTACTGGTGCACTGAGAAGATCGGCTAACCGCGTGTTGATATCTATTTTTCTCTTGGGCCGCATGAGAAGATAAATGTTCTTCACACCGGGGCACGATCTGAGCAATTTCTCGACAAGTACTTTACCCATAAATCCGGTACCCCCCGTCACGAAGACGGACCGACCCGAAAAGAAATCAGCGACTCCTTCGTATTCACTCATTTTTCCGGAGTATTCTCTTCGTTTAATACACTTATAAATTTAACTAATTTTCTTCTATAATATAAATTTTTTTTTGTATATAAAATTTTTTTTAACGTTGGCAGTGTTTTCACTTTTCTTTTTTTGTATCACTAATGTCTTTTTTTTAGTACTATTGTTTTTCCACTTTGTCATTTATGTGAGGGGGGTTCGGTGGGCTTTGAGAGCCGGCGGTTGATTTTCGACGAAGGCCATAGCAAGTCATTTCTTCCACATTTCGAACTCTTTTCTCATAGGATTTCTCGGAATATCTGAAACATAAAAAGGAAAATTATTTATAAAGTGTAAAAAAAATAGGTGCGGTTCTTTTTATCTCCCCTACGTTTCCTTGCGATAACGTGTTTTACCGACCTGGAGAATAAAAACAATGAAAATTTAAAAAATGTTTTAGAGGCCAAAAGGATGAAATAGGATTAGGGGATTAGTTGGAATTCCCTCTTGATAGTCTCAGCTGGACTCTTTTATGGTCAACATGGCGAAATCCTTTACCTGGGAGTAGCAATCTTTCCCTGCTTAAAAATTTGGGGCAGTAAAGTATTTCGTAGAAATAAAAATGGCGGTAATAAAACGTAATTAAGTCTCTAATTAGGTCTATTATGGCTTTATTAGGTTTGTTTAAAGTTATAACAAGGGGTCGATTATCTGCAATTGAGCAAAGCGGAAAGGAGTTGCCGAATGGAAGAATGAGGCGCCTTAAATTTTTAAAAGAAAACTATCTTTTTCAATGTGATTTTTAAACTTTTTCGAGTCAATTTTCTGTTGAGACATCGTTACAGCCTTGAAATTTAGCCAATTTCCCAAACTTCGATAATAGAGTGGACAGATACAATAAATTGATTTTTTTCTCTTCGTTCTTTATTTTTTTCTCTCTCGCATCAATCTTGAAGGGCGGGTTGAGGGTCTAATCGAAAGGCAGTTTCAGATCTTCATTCGGAAGGAACCCAACTCATGGATTGCGCCCCCTACCCTTTCTTAAAGTTTATTGCGTGAGACGAAAATACAATGAGGCATCTAGAAATTCGGGATAAACCCGAGTCTAAAAATAAAAATAATTACATTACATCTCCCATTTTGTCGTCAAAGTCTGCATTATATCGAATCAATAAGTGCAACTAGAGCGCGTTGTTAATCTCACGTTATGCAACTTGGCTCCTTTTCAAGCTTAGTATCCTAAATTTCAAATTTTAAATATTAAAATAAACTTTTTTTAAAAATTGTTCTACATGATTTGCATGTCACCAGAGGTTCGGCTCTAACTGTAAATCATTTTTATGTCCCACTGACCCCGGAGGAATTCTCACACACTTTCTGGGTTGACGACTCTTTTTTTGCGCAAATTTACTTTTTTAGAAAGCTTTTCACACGTCAGGCCTGCAAAATTACCAGAGAAATTTGGGACATTTTTTTTAAGTAGGGCTTTAGATTCCTAAAAGTTGAAAATTTATATTTTTTTATGTTTAATTTAATTACGAGAATGAGTAGCCCTCCGAATAGCGGGATCGACAGGAGCGCGGAGAAAGTCTCGAGAAATGCCGCAGTGGCCTTGATCCGGGCCGAGGGACGTTTTTCTGGTTTTATGCCCTAGAACCGTCGAAAAATTTGTTACGCAATCATTAATTCTTTTTTCTGCTGATTACTTCTACTTTTACATTACTCATCCATAAATTAACGGTACGTTATGATAAAAAAGCATCATACTCTAATAAAATTTTTATTGCCTCAGTATCTCAATAAATACAAGCGGATATCAAAAACGTGGGCGACGAAAATTCTTTTCGATTAAAAAAGGTAAAGTAATCAAAAAAGGATTTTGAGTTAAAAATTTTTTTTGTTTATTTTAGAGGATCGACACTTCTAAAGCTTTTGTCGTCGAGTAGGTATGTGGTGAAGGAAAAAGAGGGAGGAGGCCACTTAATTGGTAGAAAAGGTTTTCAACCCCCTTCAAACTTAAAAGGGTTGGGGTGGGCAAACTAAATAGACTAATTTGCACGACTTTCAAGTCTTACACTAACAAAAGAAAAAGTGTTTATTTTTTTTAATGCAAATAAAATGTAAGATAACGTTGGTAATCTCATATTTGTATTATGAAAACAGCATTACGAACTATAGACGAAATAGTTTAAGGGCAAAAATACATCGTTTAATGAAGCTGCAGGCCCTTGGCAGTGTGTGGGAATTTGGTGTCGCAAACTACCTCTCGATAATACGGCTTTTCCTACTTTTCCCGATTTTGACCGAATCCCAACAAATAAGGTTTCAACCGGCTTTTCGTGAATGATATAAAAACCAAATCCGACCTTCTTTAAATCCTATTTTAACTACTAGTTTCAAAATAAGAGGAAAAATTAGGGTTTTCATTTAAAAAATTCAACTTGGGCGGGTAGGAAAATAAATCCGAGCCTCTGTTAATTGAATGGTTTCATTCATCCGGAAACCATCAGCGGATCTAACCGATTCGGAACGTTGATTTACGCGATAGGAAGTAATAAAGATGATAAAAATCTAAGAATCATTTTGTCATACATTTACACTAAATTATTTCCTTTGACATATTATTCTTTTTGGCTATAATTAATGAAAGTTTTAAACCGAGGGAAAGAAAAGAATTGAAACAAACTTCTCGAGAACTGCTGGACCGAGCTTTCCTTTTTCTTAGTTTTAAAAATGAGGGTCAAGGCTATTACGTTTAGTGAAATTGCCTTTGTTCGGATTTTTAAGGAGGCGGCTCCCCGCCGGAGAAAAAGCAAACTTTCTCCATTTAAGTATGTAGTTTAAAGAAGAAAGTAAAACTGAAATTTTTATATAAAGACGAAGATTTTATTTTGTAATTTTTTTTTTCTTTCTTTCTCTCCACTTTTTGAAGTGGGAGAACGAGAATTCCATTAGGTTGGGCACTGGGTCAACTTGAGGTGCAATGATCGCTAGACAAACCGACCGCTAGACCGGCTTTTATTTTTCCCCTCTATCGATCTCCCCCCTTCCCATAGAGTAATTCTTACCTCCAAATAATAAGAACCACAAGCCACGGAAACGTTAACTTTTAAGGCAGATTTTAAGTTGTGAAAAATATTTTTTTCAAGTTGTACCTTGAACCCTGCCAAAACGAGTTCTAGTTCAAGGTTTCATCTTCGTATATTTTGCAAAACAAGTCAAAGAACATTAACTTAATGAGCTCAAGTTTTTTTTTTAAACGGCCGTCAATTTTTTTAATTTTTTTAAGGCAGCAATCATTCAGGAATGCGGCATTTTTCAAATTAGTCAAGCTAAACCGAAACTAAGCTTTGATTTCCTTTTCCCTTAAATTTTTAGCGTTAACAGTTTTCTAGAGCTAAAGAAAAAAGCAAGATCCCTTATTGTCTTTTATTGGACTTGCAGGGAGAAAAAGACACGAAAACTAATTTGATTTCCTTAAAAATTTATCTTTATACTCTGGAGGATATTTGAATTTGCCTCTTAAAGATCTCGATGGGTCAAAAATGCATCCTTTACTCTTCCCTTTTTATCAACTACTACCGCGCATTTCAGTCCTGAGGACCTCTCGGAAAAAAGTACAGAAAATTTTTTTCACCCCTTTTTTAAAGATTTTCCGGCGTTTCTCTACATTTTTGTTTTTTACAAGCCGTTTTTAAAAATAAATAAAAGTAATAAAAATATATTAAGAACGTACTTGTATTTAAAAAAAAAGATCAACCTGCGGTCGATGTAGACAGTAAAGTAACGGGCTTTATGCCCTACTGCCCCCGAATCGCTCTCCTAACCCTAACACCAACACACTTACAATATTAAATTCCAAAAATAAAAAATTAATTTTAATTAATTTAAATTATTTTTATTTTAAAAAAATTAACACTCACGAAAAAAAATTTTAAAGCGGGTTTAAGTCCTTGTGAATTGAATTTTATATTTTTTTATTTAAATGTATAAAAAAAAAATTATACGTTCCTGGTTTACTTCTGGAACTGTGGACTTGGGATGAGAGTCTGAGGCGCGAGACCTCCTTTATAGACCCCCACCAACGATATCGTACCTATGACAAACCCAGTAGAAAGTACCCATCGTTTTCCCCTCTCTTCACATCATCACTCATCGCATTCCCGACGATGGGAAAAAAAATAGATCGTGTTTGTTTATGGGCGGGACGAGAATGTGTAGCTTAAAACGGTTTAGTGAGGTAGACTCTCAACACGAAGGTCCTGAGTTCAAAACTCGGCCTGGTTTGGAAAGTTTGGCCCCCATCACCTCTGCAAGCTATCTTTTCAAAAGTGTCAAGTTAAAACAAAAAATTAATTAATTTTTTAGACTTTACTCAGGAAATATTGCCCCGTTCAGAAAGAATCCGCGAGAACTGTTATTAAAACTGAAAAATTCATGTTAAATACTCCAGCAATCTCGGAAACGGTTATCTCATCGATTATTCAAAAGGAGGCTAAGAAAATAGCAGATTGACTTTCCTTAAAATATCGACAGGAGGTGTCAAAAGTATAGGAAAAATAGAATTATTCATAAAAACGCCCTCGATACTTAAAAAGACCGTAGTGAATAGCCAGGCCATTCTTCACATTCTTCCGTGACACAAATTCTATATCATCAAATGGATTGTCATCGAACGGTTTTTTTTCTTCTTCGGCCTCGGAAAAGGGTCACGCCAAATTTTAGACAGTGGTTTCTTAAGATATCAACAAAGGCATTTCGTTGGGGGGTAAAGTTAAAAAGAGAAAAAACTAGGGCAAGCCTGTTTTAGAATCGATAAATTAAGCATTATTAGATACTGTAAATATATGGCATTTTTGTCTACTTGGATATTGCGAAAAATTACAATTTTTCTCTGAATATTATTTTACGATAGAATACGATTTTTATTAATTTTTCACTTCCTCTAGGTTTAGCGTCACATTCGACTTCAGGAATGTCACCAGAAAGTTTTGATTTAAAAATTCATGATGGCAAGAAAAAAAGGCTTTGTTCTCATTACAACCCCGTGCGGAAAAAAAAAGACAGATCGATAAGTGCCATCATCAATCACCGTCATTCTTATTGGTTACACATTTAATCGTGATTACATCCCGAGACCATTTAAAAACAAGAAAACGTCAAAAAGTCCGCCTAAAGTGAATTTCTTTATGACATAAGTGCCTTTATGTAAAAAAAATCTCGTTTAAATGCATCACTGGAAATCTAACCTGTTGGTGGATTAAAGAACTAAAACTTCATTGATAAACATATGAACCGCTCTTAACTTAAAATCCTCACAGATATTCGTGTTGCTACTAGGAAATCAAAGGGCTCAGAAACCAAATTTTTTGGGTTTACTTACGTCTCGCACCACGAGCTCTCCTGACCTGAAACAAAATTTATTATTAAATTTAAATTTTTAAAAATTTCTAGGGTCGTCTTAAAATCGTAGACGAAATGAAACAAAAACTATTTTCTAAAAGGAATCAATATCGGGCGAACCGAGTGGAAGTATGTCAACTGCAATGCACTGAAGCTGATAAACTGTTGGTTTTTATTATGCGGTGTAAAACTTGGAAAAAAAAAGTTATAACTTCCGAAAATTATTTATTTCTTTTTGAAACTATGGTAAAGTCTTTCTTCGTATCAACGTACTAACATAGTACCTATGTGGTCAACTCAAAATTGGGAGACGGCATCCGGCATTTAAAAATCCTGCACACTGCAGAGTCCGTAACATTTGGGATTAAAATGGAACAAGATGACTGATGGATTGGACAAAAAAGTTAGCGAACGGGGAGACCAATGAGTCACAACTAAGTTCCATGAACTGTGGAGAGAATCTAGAAAGCTTATATAAACAAAGAGAGTCATAGACTCCTCCCTGTGGGTACGAAGAGGTATACTTCATCTGGGCAAACCAGGCTTGCCTTGGCAAAAAGCAATTCTGGACTATGGCCGTTTCCATCGGATACACAGGCTGCTTTTTCGACGGTTGCTGCACTCCCCTTCCAGGCTGTTGGTGGCAACAGAATGTGCCTCAAGAAGGCATTCTGGTCGGGAAATGATATGTGCATAGCCTTACTTCAAATTAACCCCTAGAGGTTTTAGACATTAATTATCTCCTTTTGCGGTGTTTTAGTGAAGATAAAGCAAAAATTGGTGGCAAATTTTTGATTGGTATCACTGTTCTTCGGGTTTCCAAACCTAGTTCCGAGATTATTACGATATAAATGATAGAAATAAATTTTGTAAAAGTATCGTCTGGTTTAATGATCTTTGGTCATAAATTTTTTAATGAGTCATAACTTAGAGGTTTTGTTTCATTTTTCGAACAACCTCCGCAATTGAGACTCCCAGGGGGACGGCTATCAAACTTGGATGCCAGTCAAGTTTGCCCGCGATAACGTCTTCGTATTGTTATCGACGCGCCGTCCCCACTCGCCAAATTTTCGCATTTTTTTCCGCACTGATTTCGCAATTGTACAACCGAAGTGGCCCGCCCAGAACGTCGGAGAAACACCCCTAAATAATTTAAAAGCTTTTTAAATATTTAAGTCATTGAGCTAGCAATCACTTGTTGTTTTACATAAATAATAGAGACGCTCTTTTCAATTTAGGATCAATTTCCGTCTCGTGATTTTTCTGGACTAAAAACAATTAAATGACCCTTTTGTCCACAATGTCCTTGTTTTGACCATTCATAAACTTAAACCTCTTTTTCTTCGACTTGAAGTGGATTTTTATTGCTTTTACTACCATCATATGTGACTTTTCATCCTTAGTTTTTGACTAACGGTCAGAAAAAAAGCATCTTACGTCTTTTAATTCTTTATTTCATCGAAAGACGCCAAAATTTTAAAGAACGGCCTCCATGGGTTATCTCGTTTCTAATAATAAAAAATAATTTATTTAAAACTGTTAACCATTGTTGAGCAGAAGAGACTTTTATGATTGGTAGTCCTCGCTTATCAAGTGTGGGTCAAGTAATACTTGACCTCATAAATTTTATCCTTCGTGGAAAAATTTTTTCAATGTAAAATCATATTTGAAGTGAAAATAGAATGCAGTTTCCTTTGGTTAATTAGATAAAATTAATGTGTTTTTAATTGATGGATATTTAGCATGTTTAGGGGCTTTATTTGCTTACTGATGTATCGATGGAATAATGTATAGAAATATTTTTCACTTGGTTTCAGGTTGAACATTTCAAGTACGGTTTCATGGGTAGGCTTGCGGCGCACGACACCTCGCGGCCAGACTGCTTTGCGACATGCTATCGTCAAATTACATTTTTATCCTCCCCTCCCGTCTATTTATACCCTTTAATTATCGGTCTTCTATTTAAAAAATTTCCTGTCTATTTGA
>JACGAQ010002084.1:0-46467 GCA_014119065.1 Orius insidiosus
TTTTATCCAACCCTGTTTTTTCGATATTTTTCTTCACATGGCGCCAGATTTGCGGTAGTTGTTCAAGTACGTTGAGTTTCGCAATTAACCTTGATCAATCTTCCGGGGGAATTTACAAGATGAACTTTCCCCCATTCAAAATTAAATCGCGTGACGTAAACGACTCTCCGTGGTGTCGTCATCAAAAGTCTGGAGCTATCCCCAATGGGAACTTCCTTAAAGATAAGGAATAATACAGGAGGGGGAATCATGATTAGGAGGAGGTTTTAAGTAGGGGGCAAATATGACCGTCTTCTTTACAAAAAAAAAAAACGCCCTTTTATTGTTTTTTTTTCCAACTTCTTCTGACCGAGAAAACCTCTTTTAAGCGGATTGTCAGGAGTTTCCCTCCGTTTTGGACAAGAAACGCCCTTTTATTGTGTTTTTTCAACTTCTTTTGACCGAGAAAACCTCTTTTAAGCGGATTTTCAGAAGTTTCCCTCGGTTTTTGGACAAAAAACGCCCTTTTATTGTGTTTTTCCTACTTCTTTTGACCGAGAAAACCTCTTTTAAGCGGATTGTCAGGAGTTTCCCTCCGTTTTTGGACAAGAAACGACCTTTTATTGTGTTTTTCCAACTTCTTTTGACCGAGAAAACCTCTTTAAAGCGGATTGTCAGGAGTTTCCCTCGGTTTTTGGACAAAAAACTCCCTTTTGTTGTGTTTTTCCAACTTCCTTTGACCGAGAAAACCTCTTTTAAGCGGATTTTCAGGAGTTTCCCTCCGTTTTTGGACAAAAAACGCCCTTTTATTGCGTTTTTCCAACTTCTTTTGACCGAGAAAACCACTTTTAAGCGGATTTTCAGGAGTTTCCCTCCGTTTTTGGACCAAAAAACGCCCTTTTATTGTGTTTTTCCAACTTCTTTGGACCAAGAAAACCTCTTTTAAGGGATTTTCAGGGTTTCCCTCAGTTTTTGGACAAAAAACGCCCTTTATTGTGTTTTTCCAACTTCTTTTGACCGAGAAAACCTCCTTTAAGCGGATTTTCAGGAGTTTCCCTCCGTTTTTGGACAAAAAACGCCCTTTTATTGTGTTTTTCCAACTTCTTTGGACCAAGAAAACCTCTTTTAAGGGGATTTTCAGGGGTTTCCCTCAGTTTTTGGACAAAAAACGCCCTATTATTGTGTTTTTCCAACTTCTTTTGACCGAGAAAACCTCCTTTAAGCGGATTTTCAGGAGTTTCCCTCCGTTTTTGGACAAAAAACGCCCTTTTATTGTGTTTTTCCAACATATTTTGACCGAGAAAACTCATTTTTTCAAAATTTTCAGGGGTGTTTCTCGGTATAGACAAGGAGGTTTGAAGGAGGGGGCAGAAATTGTTAAGGTGTAAAAATGGACCGTCTGGCGCTGGGATGCCCGATTCGCCCGTGGTGAACCTCTCATATTTCTCACTATCGGGAATTTCTGTAATTTCTGCCCAGAATCGTTCCTCTAGGGTAAAACAATAACTCCTATATGGAGTTAGAAAATAATCCCCGGCGACTTATTCATCAAATTTATTTGAATTAAATAGAATAGGGAAGGCAGATGTGAAGGGTGCTCGAGGGAAATTATAGGATTAGGGGCATCTGGGCAAAACACCTTGACAAATAGAAGAATCCGAACCCTCCTTTTCTTCAAAGAGTTTATTCAGATTTGAAATCGGGAAAGGCAAAAGCGAAGAATAAACGCGATGGGAAAACTGGTTTTTAGTAAAGGCCGATGAGAACTTGGAAACAATATCAAAAGAAAGCACATTCCTTTCGAAGCAATTATCTTTCATTTTAATAACATTGATTTTTATTAATCACCATAAATTAATTAAAAAGGTTTTATTCAATTTTTTTCAAAAGAGAGAAAAAAGGGGGCGCCTTCGGTGCGCTTCGACTCACCCCTCTCAAATGGCAACGCTTACGCTCACCCGAGTTTTTAATTCCTCATTTGCCCGCTTCGGACGCCAATTTTCGATCAATTTTAAGGGAGGAGACCATCTTGGAACAAGTTTTTGGGCTTTTGCTGCCAAAAACCGAGAAACACCCCAGAAATCTTGAAAAAATGAGTTTTGTTGGTCAAAAGAAGTTGGAAAAACACATTTAAAGGGCGTTTTTTTTGTCGAAAAACGGAGGGAAACTCCTGAAAATCCGCTTAAAAGAGGTTTTCTCGGTCAAAAGAAGTTGGAAAAACAATATCTGATTAAAAAAAGGCGTTTTTTGTCCAATAACGGAGGAAAACTCCTGAAAATCCGCTTGAAAGAGGTTTTCTCGGTCAAAAGAAGTTGGAAAAACACAAAAAAAAAAGGCGTTTTTTGTCCAAAAACGGAAGGAAACTCCTGAAAATCCGCTTAAAAAAGGTTTTCTCGGTCAAAAGAAATTGGAAAAACGCAATAAAAGGGCGTTTTTTGTCCAAAAACGGAGGGAAACTCCTGAAAATCCGCTTAAAAAAGGTTTTCTCGGTCAAAAGAAATTGAAAAAAACGCAATAAAAGGGCGTTTTTTGTCCAAAAACGGAGGGAAACTCCTGAAAATCCGCTTAAAAGAGGTTTTCTCGTTCAAAAGAAGTTGGAAAAACGCAATAAAAGGGCGTTTTTTGTCCAAAAACGAAGGGAAACTCCTGAAAATCCGCTTAAAGGAGGTTTTCTCGGTCAGAAGAAGTTGGAAAAACACAATGAAAAAGCTTTTTTTGTCCAAAAACGGAGGGAAACTCCTGAAAATTCGCTTAAAAGAGGTTTTCTCGTTCAAAAGAAGTTGGAAAAACCCAATTAAAGGGCGTTTTTTGTCCAAAAACGGAGGGAAACTCCGGAGGGAAAGGAGGTTTTCTCGGTCAAAAGAAGTTGGAATAACACAATATCCTGATTAAAAAGGGCGTTTTTTGGTCCAAAAAACGAGAGAAACTCCTGAAAATCCGCTTGAAACGGGTTTTTGGTCAAAGAGGTGGGAAATGCTCCAAAAATGTTTGTTCTCTGGATTTGCCTGATTTCAACTGTTCTTTAAGTTGTTTTTACAATAAAAAAACGGTATGAGGGCTGTCCATCAAAAATTGACAAGCGAGGGTATTCTAGGTATAACAATTTGCGAAAGAGTGTAGTAGGTAGAAATTAAATTCGGCTGCGGCGGAGTACAGAGGTCTGGGAGTTATTAGAGTGATTATGATGTTTGGTGGGGGGGGGGGGGGGTAATAAGAGAAGAAAAGGAAGAAAAGGAGAAGCATATGGCCTGCGGGGATCTCGAAAAACTCGACCGCATGCCATACGAGAGCCGCTTCCACCTGCCCCCCTCCATCAAAACAAATCGTTACGCGCAGCCTTGGAAAATCATTTTAAAAACCCCGACTGTTTTGTTGAGAAAACTGTCGAACCTCCTGTCGCGGACGACGAGTAGGCACAGATGGGATTCCGCCTGTTTCCTGTTTCCGCACGTGCCACCTCTTGGGAGCGCCTCTTTTTTTTCCTTTCCACCTTTTAGAAAAACGGGATCCCACTTAGTAACCTCTGGAATCGCATTTTTAGACCTGTTTTACTGTCGAATAAAATAAAACGTAAACGGGCTTCACTTCAAACGCTTTATTATTTCAGGACTAACTACAAACATTTGAGTTTTAGGTGCTATAAACGATTCCTAATGTAGATTTAGATGTTGTACATCTTTTTATCTTTAAAATGAGCCCAGAATGGACCCGAACGGATTATCCGTTCTCAAGTTACACCTTTAAACGTGTCGACATAATGCATTTGACTATAAAATAGCAGAAATGGCGAGTTCACCATAAAAAATCTGCGACTCATCATAAAGAAAAAGAGTCGAGAACGTTCGCCATAATGCATTTGACCATAAAATAGCAGAAATGGCGAGTTCACCATAAAAAATCTGCAACTCATCATAAAGAAAAAGAGTCGAGAACGTTCGCCATAATGCATTTGACCATAAAATAGCAGAAATGGCGAGTTCACCATAAAAATCTGCGACTCATCATAAAGAAAAAGAGTCGAGAACGTTCGCCATAATGCATTTGACCATAAAATAGCAGAAATGGCGAGTTCACCATAAAAAATCTGCGACTCATCATAAAGAAAAAGAGTCGAGAACGTTCGCCATAATGCATTTGACCATAAAATAGCAGAAATGGCGAGTTCACCATAAAAAATCTGCGACTCATCATAAAGAAAAAGAGTTGAGAACGTTCGCCATAAAGCATTTGACCATAAAATAGCAGAAATGGCGAGTTCACCATAAAAATTCTGCAACTCAACATAAAGAAAAAGAGTCAAAAACGTTCGCCATAATGCATTTGACCATAAAATAGCAGAAATCGCGAGTTCACCATAAAAAATCTGTAACTCAACATAAAGAAAAAGAGTCGAGAACGTTCGCCATAAAGCATTTGACCATAAAATAGCAGAAATGGCGAGTTCACCATAAAAAGTCTGCAACTCAACATAAAGAAAAGAGTCAAAACGTTCGCCATAATGCATTTGACCATAAAATAGCAGAAATCGCGAGTTCACCATAAAAAATCTGCAACTCAACATAAAGAAAAAGAGTCGAAAACGTTCGCCATAATGCATTTGACCATAAAATAGCAGAAATGGCGAGTTCACCATAAAAAATCTGCAACTCAACGTTCACCATAATGCATTTGAACGTAATACTTCTCACCATTAAGTAGAGATTTAACACTTGTCGTCTCGACATAACGCAGTTGAACATAAAGGAAACTTTCATTTTAAAGAAGTCTTTTCGCCATAAAACTGTTTCTGTCGTTTGGGCATAATATATCTCACCATAAACTTCGGAGAGCGAAAGAGCAAGCCTTTTTTCGCCGTTTAAACCGCGATTATGGCGAAACGACGAAAACCTTAAAACTTGACCGTTCACCTTCATGCAATTCGCACATCCTCACGAGAGGAAAAAAATTAACCCCCGGTGTAAAACGAGCTGATCCCATTGGCGCCTGCTCGCTTGTTTATGGTGAGATGCTTTATGTTGAATTGCATTATGGTGAACAGTGACTCTAGAACGGACCCTATCCGATTAACCATTTTCGAGTTCTTCAAACATTCTCCCCATCAGAGCCAAAAAAAAGCGATTTTTTGCATCCTGCTGTAGCTCCGTTGCTAAAATTCAAACTTCACATTATTATAGTGAAATTTTGCCACCTTTATTTTTGTATTTAGTGGCCATCTTCTAAAGACGCTTATTTTCCGAGTTATCTTGAAAACAGTGCGTCCTAGAGAAAAATGAATAGAATAAAACTTAAAGACAATTAAATTTCCAACAGATTTTATTTAGTGCATTTTTTCAATATCTGTAACGGTTTACGATTTACAAGCCTTTAAAAATTAACCTTATTAATGGTTATACTTCAATAACCTTCTCACACGGAGAAGGTCAACTTTTGATGGACTTTAACGCTTAAAGCGTTCAAAATTTTGAAAAAATGAACTGCTAGGTGTACAAAATGAAACTCGGCTAAAATCTACAAAATTCAAATTTACCCTGTGGCTGAGTTTCATTTTGTACACCTAATAGAATCCCCTTAAATTTTCAGTTTATCTTATGTTTGCTGTTTGGGAAAGATGATGGGAGGTAGAAAAACAAAAAGGGGGTCTTCTTAAGTAGCGGCGCGTGCTATATTTTACAAAGTCTTATCATGAATCTTAAAAGGAAGCTACAGGGTGGCCACTTAAACGCCCCCATCCTTTTTTTACCCTCAAGAACTGTTTTGGCACTCTTTGATTAAGAAGGACCCACATTTAAAATATTGTTAATTATCGACCCGGCAAAGTGGAGCAATCGTCGGGCATTTGAAAGGTTTTTTTTTCTTTATTACGTAAGAGGGTAGCTATCGGCTTTATAATTTAATGGTTGAAAGAAATAATAATAAAAAAAAAGGTACCATGAGAAAAGAATAGATTCGTGGGTGGGAGACCGCCTGGGGAGTAGGCCCTACCTGTCATTACTGACTCCCACACCTACCAACTTGCTAATTGGACATCACATGTCCTAGGAAATATTTGCTTTTCGAAGCTCCTGAATTTCCCGGAAGCTTCCCATTTTTACCCATTTTAGGTAGGGCATGATCGTATTTATATTAGCTTTGTTCCTACCGCAGTTTGAAACACCTGGAGCATGCGCAGAAGGATTTGGACGTCGCTCAAATCGTTTGTCAGTAAAATCTCAAGTCAATTGACGTCCAAATCCTTCTGCGCATGCTCCAGGAGTTTCAAACTGCGGTTATCTTAACTATTAGCTATTAACTTCCATTTAAATTATTAACCGCAGTTTTAAACTTATCAAATGTTCTGCGCGTACGCAGGGAGTTCCAACGATTTGGCCGTCAAATCGTCATTTAACATGCAAATCATTATGCGCATGCGCCGGGAGTTCGAAACTCTATTTCTATTGTTAACTTTCTAAAGAAGTTATTGTGATACCCTCCACGTCGGGTTTTTGGGAAGGGTCTTTCTGGTCTGTCGTGCCGGCCGTCCGTAGCATTTTTTTCGGAACACTTAACGGCCACAGTTTTCAACCGATTAACCATTAAAAAAAAACTCTGAAGTACAAAATTTTTTTGGAAAAAATGGAAAATGTTTCTAAATTCACAAATACTCGAAATTATTAGGTGTACAAAATGAAACTCGGCTAAAATCTACGAAATTCAAATTTACCCTGTGGCTGAGTTTCATTTTGTACACCTAATAAATAAAAATTGTAGGAAATTTAATTCTCTATAAATTTGTACTTAATTATTTTTTCCTAGGATGCACCATTTTCGGAAAATAATTTTTTTAAATAATTTATCTTGAAAACAGTGCATCCTAGAGAAAAAATGAATAGAATAAAAATTAAAGAGAATTAAATTTCCAACAGATTTTATTTAGTGCATTTTTTCAATATCTGTAACGGTTTACGATTTACAAGCCTTTAAAAGTTAACCTTCTTAATGGTTATACTCAATAACCTTCTTACACGAGAAGGTCAACTTTTGATGGACTTTAACGCCTAAAATGTTTAAAATTTTGAAAAAATGAACAACTAGGTGTACAAAATGAAACTCGGCTAAAATCCACAAAATTCAAATTTACCCTGTGGCTGAGTTTCATTTTGTACACCTAATACTTCCCCCTCCTTAAAGTTCTCCTCCTTTGTACTCAACCCTTTTTTTTCTCGCAATTTTAACCTTTTTTGTGTTCTTTTTTTTTTTCCAGAGGGCTGTTCTAGTAGATCAACACCAAAACCTAGGCCGCCGGTCGTACCAACTGCACGCCCGAATCCAGATTTCCACACGTCGACCTGCCCGCCGAGTTACGCGGATACTTTCTGTTTAAATGGCGCTACCTGCTTCACCGTCGATATAGGAGAATCCCAAACCTATTATTGCGAGTGAGTATTTTTATGTTATCAAGGGAAAAAAAATATTTCCGAGAATCCCGCTTTCACCCGGAGGACAAAAATGGTATTCACTTATGTCCGAGTATAAGGTGAGCCCTCGTAAATCCTCCTACCGTGTGGGAACTCACGTATCTCCTGCAGGTACCACCATCTTTTCCGACTACAAAACGCCCGCCTACTTCACCTCACTTTTATTTTTACATACGCTTCAAACAATGAACCAAAAAATTATTATTTTCTAGTATCCGACGTAGGCGGCATTCAAATCCTTCTTTACCACCTTTCACCGTCTCAAGAAATTTATTTCAGGATTAAAGCCACTGAAAAACTCCTAAAATCCAAGCTTTTTATTGGCCAGATCGGGAAAAAGAGCAAAAAAAAATCAGTAGAAAGAGCGATTTTTGACCGTCAAGCTTTGGAAAAATGATCACTCTAACAGTCTTGACGAAATATTGAGGAAAAATTGCAAAATTTTTATAAAATTTGGTCTTCTCGGACGGGGTTTCCTGGCCATAATCCAAGGAAAAGAGGCCAAAACGTTTAAAAATGGGGTTTCCTGGCCATAAATCTGAGGAAAAGAGGCCAAAATGTTAGAATATTGGGGTTTGCAGGCCTTAAATCCGAGGAAAAGAGGCCTAAATGTTTGAAAATTGTGGTTTCCTGGCCATAAACCGAGGAAAAAAGGCCAAAACGCATTAAAAACGGGATTTCCAGGCCTTAAATCCAAGGGAAAGAGGCCAAAACGTTTAAAAATGGTTTTTGCCGGACATAAATCTGAGGAAAAGAGGCCAAAATGTTAGAAAATTTTGGTCTCCAGGCCTTAAATTCGAGGAAACGAGGCCTAAATGTTCAAAAATTGGGGTTTCCTGGCCATAAACCGAGGAAAAAAGGCCAAAATGTATTAAAAACGGGATTTTCGGGCCTTAAATCCAAGGAAAAGAGGCCAAAACGTTTAAAATTGGGGTCACCAGGCCTTAAATTCGAGGAAACGAGGCCTAAATGTTTGAAAATTGGGGTTTCCTGGCCATAAACCGAGGAAAAAGGCCAAAATGTATTAAAAACGGGATTTCCAGGCCATAAACCGAGGAAAAAAGGCCAAAATGTATTAAAAAGTTAAAACGGGATTTCCAGGCCTTAAATTCGAGGAAACGATGCCTAAATGTATAAAAATTAGGTTCCTAACTCCATTAAAGTAGGTGTTTCTTTGGGAAAAACCCTAAAAAATTAGGAAAATCCATTAGAAACCGGGAAAATGGTTTCCTGCGTCCTGAAAAATCGAGAAAAACTGCCTAAATGATTGCATATTGGGGTTTCCAGGCCTAAAATCCGAGGAAAAGAGGCCAAAATGTATGGGATTTCCCCACTAAACTGAGAAAAAATCTCCAGAAATTTTTGCTTTCTCATAAAAAAAAAAACTGTCCAAAAATCTGGTTATCCATGGTAGTTCTTTAACAATTCCTCAACACATTTCTTGAATAACTTCGCTTTCTGTAAAAGTCTTCATTTTACCTGCTTTTTGGGTTAAAAATACGTGAAAAGGTCAATCAAAAGATCGTGTCCAAGCATTAATTTGTGAGGACATGCCCGGGCATCCTAATGTACAAACATTCCAGCTCCTTTTTTTTTCCTTTCTTCCCCGTCGCCGAATCCTTTTTCATCTTTTCCCATTGTTCTCCTTTATGCGCACTCTTCTGTTCGAGTGATTCTCCTTTCTCTCCACTTTTCCCTCATTTCCAACTTAAAATAATCGTTTTAATCTCCTTGTTACAGATGCGCTGATGGTTTTATGGGAATGAGGTGCGAATTTAAAGATCTTGACGGATCGTACACGCGTAAGTATACAAACTTTTACCCTTTTTTCAAGTTTCTTACTTTTTTTTTCTTTTTAGCGTCGAGACATAGGGTAATGCTGGAGACAGCAAGTATAGCATCGGGAGCGACGATAGCAGTGTTCCTTGTAGTTTGTATTTGTATATACGTCTATGTAAGGTTACAGCGTAAGCACAAACAGAATCTCGTCATTAGGTAAGTTATTCCGTCTTAAAAAAACGTTAAAATACAATTTTTCGTCTTTTTAGCCACTGTGAAAGTAGCGGTGATAATATGGGAAAGTCAGTACCGTTTTCGAGGGAAATCATTCCTCGAATACCTTTACATCACGTCTCCAGAGTAAGTATTTCTTTAATTTTTAGAAGAGGCGATAGTGGCGTGTGGGTGGACAAAAGCATGAACTAATAATGGCGGTGTTCAGTGCCTTTACCAATATATTAGGTGTACAAAATGAAACTCGGCTAAAATCTACAAAATTCAAATTTAACCTGTGGCTGAGTTTCATTTTGTACACCTAATAAATAAAAATTGTAGGAAATTTAATTCTCTATAAATTTGTACTTAATTATTTTTTTCTAGGATGCACCATTTTCGGAAAATAATTTTTTAAAAAATAAATTTATCTTGAAAACAGTGCGTCCTAGAGAAAAAATGAATAGAATAAAAATTAAAGAGAATTAAATTTCCAACAGATTTTATTTAGTGCATTTTTTCAATATCTGTATCGGTTATCGATTTACAAGCCTTTAAAAATTAACCTTCTTAATGGTTATACTTCAATAACCTTCTTACACGAAGAAGGTCAACTTTTGATGGACTTTAACGCCTAAAATGTTTAAAATTTTGAAAACATGAACTACTATGTGTACAAAATGAAACTCGGCTAAAATCTACAAAATTTAAATTTACCCCGAGTTTCATTTTGTACACCTAATAGTTTAGTTTGAAGAGGTGGAAAAATAATACTTTTTTCTTTTAGGAAAGAGGCACCGGTGACAACATAAGCCTAGCGGTTTATGACATCCATGGACACAGGGAGCCACCATAGCATGAGCGACATAAGTGCAAGCCGCACATAGTGAATCTTTTATAACAATTAAAATCATGTTATTCTATTGTTTTTTGTTTTTTATGAAAAAAAAAATTTTTTTTAACGGACATTTCTGAGAAAACATTCCAAACAAAAAAGAATCCGAGTAGCTCGGCGAATGAGCTCTCAGAAATCACCTAGTGAACACTTCTCGTGTGACTTAAAAAATAACAGTGTACATTTTGTAGATAATTTATTAATTTTCATTATATATTTAAAAAACATCAAAAATAAAAAAAAATCCTTTCGAACTGTAAAATGAGATGGTTTTTAATAAATCCTGATCATTTTTCGGTATTTTATAAGTGGCATGTACAGGTTCAATAAAAAATTTTTTGTAAAATAATGAACTTTGTTCCTAATTTATTATTTAAAAATTTGTAATTATTTTAGATAAATTTCTGTTTTTGTAAATATTGTTGGCAGTATTTTTTTGTTTGTCTATTGTTGCTCGTTGGTATATTATTTAAAAAAACAAAATTATAAAATATTAAACTCCATATACCAAAGAATAAATGACAGCAACAAAAGGACAATAGTGAATAAGAATTTACAATTTTTTTAAAAAAATATATTTTTTTTTAGCTAACAATTTTTTTCAGTGTACCAAAGCTAATTTAAGATACTCTTTTGCTATAAACAGTTTGCTCAAATTTTTAAAATCCTGTTTTTTTTTAGAAAACCCTGTTTTTTCAAAGACATTTCACTTTTAAAAAAAGTCTATGTGATAATTTTGTTCAGGCTTTCAATTTACAGTTTTTAGGTGCAGAATAGAAAGGGAAAAAAATTGTATTTGGGCACTAGTCAGCTAACATAATAGACTAAATTTTTCTTTTTTTAATTTAATTAGTCAATCTCAATAGTAAAAGGGAACATATTTAATACAAAATATATACATAATATTATATAAAAATATATAATTTTTGTACGCTTTTTTGTTCTTGTTTATATCCCTCAAAAACACAATGGAAACGACGGAAAACTGAAAGTTTTTTTTTAAAAAGACAAAAATAGTTATTTTAAAATTAGAAAAATAACAGTTATTTCCTTTTTTTGTATTTATGAACACTTCCAATAGAAACCGGTAAAATGGTTTGCTGTTCCTTGAAAAAATGAGAAAAAATGACAAAATCTTTGGAAATTGTGGTTTCCAGGCCTTAAATCCGAGGAAACGAGGACTAAATGTTTGAAAATAGGGATATCCTGGCCATAAATCCATGGAAAAGTTGCCTAAATGTTTGAAAATTGGGGTTTCCAGGCCTTAAGTTCGAGGAAACGAGGACTAAATGTTTGAAAATAGGGATATCCTGGCCATAAATCCATGGAAAAGTTGCCTAAATGTTTGAAAATTGGGGTTTCCAGGCCTTAATTCGAGGAAACGAGGCCTAAATGTTTGAAAATTGGGGTCTCCAGGCCTTAAATTCGAGGAAACGAGGCCAAAATGTTTAAAAATTGGGGTTTCCAGCCCTTAAATGTTTGAAAATTGGGGTTTCCTGGCCATAAACCGAGGAAAAAAGGCCAAAATGTATTAAAAATGGGATTTCTAGGCCTTATATCCAAGGAAAAGAGGCCAAAACGTTTAAAAATGGGGTTTCCTGGCCATAAATCTGAGGAAACGAGGCCTAAATGTTTGAAAATTGGGGTTTCCAGCCCTTAAATGTTTGAAAATTGGGGTTTCCTGGCCATATACCGAGGAAAAAAGGCCAAAATGTATTAAATCGGGATTTCCAGGCCATAAACCGAGGAAAAAGGCCAAAATGTATTAAAAACGGGATTTCTAGGCCTTAAATCCTAGGAAAAGAGGCCAAAACGTTTAAAAATGGGGTTTCCTGGCCATAAATCTGAGGAAAAGAGGCCAAAATGTTAGAAAATTGGGGTCTCCAGGCCTTAAATTCGAGGAAACTAGGCCAAAATGTTTAAAAATTGGGGTTTCCAGGCCTTAAATCCGAGGAAACGAGGCCTAAATGTTTGAAAATTGGGGTTTCCTGGCCATAAATCCATGTGAAGAGGATTTCCAGGCCTTAAATCAGGCCTAAATGTTTGAAAATTGAGGTTTCCTGCCCATAAATCCGAGGAAAAAGGGCCAAAAAATGTATAAATAAATATAAGGCCCTGTTAACCTTGAAAATCTCCTTTCCTTAACAAAAAGGATACCTTGAACATCCATTTTCTGTTCCTTAACTTTTAAAAGAAATCAAGGATTCCGAGGGAGAAAACAAACTGAGTTTGTTTGGGAAATGAAAATTTTTTTTGAGCAAATAAAACACAGAATGTTAAAAAGTGTTTATTATTAAAGTGAACTTTTTTTTTTCATAAATAAGATTATTTACAAATTTACGGGTAGGTAATAATAATTTAATACAGTTGAAGGAGCGGTAATAACACTTAAACTCCAACAGTTCTATAAATAAAGTTCAAAATAAATACATTTCATTAGGAAATTCAAAAATAACTATACAGGGTTAAAATTTGAGAACACCGTTTGACATTTTTGGCTGTCACTAAAAAAAAAGACCACACTTAGGAGGACATAGATAAAAATAAAAATTATGGGGGTAGTTATAAAGGTGCAAGCAAAATAAATAAAGTGATAAAAATATCACGAGATTTCTTTTTTTTTTTTTTTTTTTAAGGATTGACCCGTTATTGTCTAGTCGGAATCGTGGTCTTGGAGAGATAACGAGAAATCGGCTGGAGGAATAAGACCTTTGGCGACGGCGTATTCAATAAGGGCGAGATGACAGAAAATATATTGGTCTGGCATTTGTATCGAATGTGCCCTTTGTCCTCTGATTCTTTCGACAGTCCCTCGGACATCGACAGTACCCGTTTCGTCGAGGCGACTTATGCAGATGTCCAACGTGCAGAAAGTTCCAGTCCGTCCGATTCCGGCAGAGCAGTGGACGATTACAGGCGGACCCCTCGGATGTCCAGCCCAAGTATCGCCTAAAGACAACACAAGCTTTTCCTGAGTCGTCCGAACTAATTGAAGAAAAGTCAACATCGCTTCAGCACTTTCAGGAACTCCATAATCCGGCCATGAGATATACTGTAAATGCTCTACTACTCGTTTTTCATCCGTCTGTAATTAACAAATTACTAAAAAGCCATTTTTTTTGCACAATAAGTACCTTAGTGTTAACTAAATTGATGGTGGAGACAACGAAATCCGTCTGCGATTCAACCGCTATAGTCTGAACTGTAAAATTTCCGTAGGTCTGGGTCGTACCGACATCCGGAGGCCAGTATTGCCAACATTTAAACCTCGATCGTTCAACAACTCGGGTCGTCATGACTATAACGACAGATCCTTGTTCCCATACCATTCTCCAGAAGTCATCACAAGTTTTCGGCAAAGGACCTAAAAAAAATGGATTTAAACTAACAACCAAGAGGTCCAGGGTTCAATACCAGACTGTGGAGTTTTTTTATTTTATGAATTTCAGAATTTTTATTCTCATATTCATAAATATGAATAAAATACCCCAACCCACTCGGCATTTCCAATAAAGCAGTTAAAGCGACATTTAGACTCCTTGTTTATAAATTAATCAGACAAAAACCACGAGCACACCCAAGTGGAATAAACCACAAACTAAATTCTAATTTATTTTCTGCCCTTCATTTTTGTTTCCAAATTTTAAAGCTCCCAACATTCTACACTTTATACTACTAGTTTATTAATTCATCAGACAAAAACACGAGCACACCCAAGTGGAATAAACCACGAACTAAATTCTAATTTAAATTCTGTCCTTCATTTTTTTTTCAAATTTTAAAGCTCCCAACATCTAATTCATCAGACAAAAAACACGAGCACACCCAAGTGGAATAAACCACGAACTAAATTCTAATTTAATTTCTGTCCTTCATTTTTTTTTCAAATTTTAAAGCTCCCAACATCTAATTCATCAGACAAAAAACACGAGCACACCCAAGTGGAATAAACCACGAACTAAATTCTAATTTAATTTCTGTCCTTCATTTTTTTTTTCAAATTTTAAAGCTCCCAACATCTAATTCATCAGACAAAAAACACGAGCACACCCAAGTGGAATAAACCACGAACTAAATTCTAATTTAAATTCTGTCCTTCATTTTGTTTTTCAAATTTTAAATCTCCCAACATCTAATTGATCAGACAAAAAACACAAGCACACCCAAGTAGAATAAACCACGAACTAAATTCTAATTTAATTCCTGTCCTTTATTTGCTTTTCAAATTTTAAAGCTCCCAACATCTAATTCATCAGACAAAAAACACGAGCACACCCAAGTAGAATAAACCACGAACTAAATTCTAATTTAAATCCTGTCCTTCATTTTGTTTTTCAAATTTTAAAGCTCCCAACATCTAATTCATCAGACAAAAACACGAGCACACCCAAGTGGAATAAACCACGAACTAAATTGTGGGGAAGATGTGGGGATGGACCACAAACTGTTCATGGAGGGTAATACAATAACTTCTCGAGACAGTTAAAACAATCTTTAAAATTACCTTGGGTGGAAATAAATGCGTTTTTTTGTTTGTAACCGTCGACAAAGTTTGCGTTGATGTAGTCAGAAGTTGGATCATCATCGATGACAGAGAGAAGAACACGAGAATGGTCATAGCAAAGGACATCAGTATACCTATTTTTAGCTTGATTCTGTTTCAGCCTAAAAATTAAATGTAATTAAAAATCCTTTTTTTTCTCCGGATGTATTACTTGGAATGATTGAAGGTTCCATCTGGCGGTCTAGCTTTGATTTCCGAGTATTCAAGACTAAGACCGGCTTTTCCTTTCGACCTGACTCTCTCGACGAATTCGACAAGGCTCTGCCCTCCTGGGCTATCACAGTGGAGGCTATCATCGTCGGAGAAGCCACTGCTTGCCGATGAAGGAGCCACCGGCGAAGCTGAAACCAAAATTTAAAAACTGCTCGGCAAAAAAAGAGTTTGCAGTACCTGCTGACTCCGTAGTAGGTTGCCATTCATTATTAGGTTGGGAGCTTATCTCCTCATCTTCAGACACTACAGGAGAATCGGCATAATTCTCTAACTAAAAATAAACAAAATTTAATAAAATTTAACCTTTTTCTTTAAATTCATACATTGTTCTGTGATTGATTAAAATCGATTGCTTTATTGGCCATGGACTTATGACAGTAGAGCAACCAGGCATGGTGAGCCACTTGAAGACCACCTCCCAGAGCCTCTGGAAGGCTTTCTCGTGGAATGTGTAAGCTTAACTGCAAAAAATACATTTCATTAAAGTTTAGACTTTTTGAAGAACTAAAATTTTATTGCTTTTAGTGATGAATCCAGTAGGACAGGCCACCTCGATCTTCCTGGATTGGATTACAGTAAAAATAAGATGAGCCTTGGTTTGTATCAATTTTTATCAAATATCTCGAAAACAATGAGTTTTGCACAAAATTTATTAAGTACATAATTAATCTACATTAAATTTGGAACAAAAAGTATTTAGGACAAAACCTACGTAAAGCCAGCGGTTTTGGAGTTAGGGACCGTCAAAAAGTTAACATTTTTGGGGAAAAAAAATTATAGATAGTGGATCCGCACGACTTAGAAAATTTTCAAAATTTCCGGATTTTGAAACTTTGAAAACTAGAAAAGCAGGGCCAATAGATATGGTGGAGGTCCAGGATTTTTGAAGCTACGAAGAAATAACAAAATGCGGTTTACATCAGTTTTTATCAAATATCTCAAAAACAATGAGTGTTAGCGCAAAATTTATTAAGTACAAAATTAATCTACATTAAATTTGCAACAAATTTTACTTCAGACAAAACCTTCCTAAAGTGAACGGTTTCGGAGTTAGGGACCGTCAAAAAGTTAACATTTTTGGGGGAAAAAATTATAGATAGTGGATCCGCACAACTTAGAAAATTTTCGGATTTTGAAACTTTGAAAACTAGAAAAGCAGGGCCAATAGATCTGGTGGAGGTCCAGGATTTTTGGACCTACGAAGAAATAACAAAATGCGGTTTACACCAGTTTCTATCAAATATCTCAAAAACAATGAGTATTAACGCAAAATTTATTAAGTACAAAATTAATCTACATTAAATTTGCAACAAATTTTACTCCGGACAAAACCTTCCTAAAGTGAACAGTTTCGGAGTTAGGGACCGTCAAAAAGTTAACATTTTTGGGGGAAAAAATTATACTTAGTGGATCCGCGGACTTAGAAAATTTTCAAAATTTCCGGATTTTCAAACTTTGAAAACTAGAAAAGCAGGGCCAATGGTGGAGGTCCAGGATTTTCGAAGCTACGAAGAAATAACAAAATGCGGTTTACATCAGTTTTTATCAAATATTTAAAAAACAATGAGTTTTAGCGCAAAATTTATTAACTACAAAATTAATCTACATTAAATTTGCAACAAATTTTACTCCGGACAAAACCTTCCTAAAGTGAACGGTTTCGGAGTTAGGGACCGTCAAAAAGTTAACATTTTTGGGGGGAAAAAATGCGGTTTACATCAGTTTTTATCAAATATCTCAAAAACAATGAGTTTTAGCGCAAAATTTATTAAGTACAAAATTAATCTACATTAAATTTGCAACAAATTTGACTTCGGACAAAACCTTCCTAAAGTGAACGGTTTCGGAGTTAGGGACCGTCAAAAAGTTAACATTTTTCGTTTTAATTTTTGGGGAAAAAAATTATAGATAGTGGATCCGCGGACTTAGAAAATTTACAAAATTTCCGGATTTTGAAACTTTGGAAACTAGAAAAGCAGGGCCAATAGATATGGTGGAGGTCCAGGATTTTTGAAGCTACGAAGAAATAACAAAATGCGGTTTACATCAGTTTTTATCAAATATCTCAAAAACAATGAGTTTTAGCGCAAAATTTATTAAGCACAAAATTAATCTACATTAAATTTGCAACAAATTTTACTTCAGACAAAACCTTCCTAAATTGAACAGTTTCGGAGTTAGGGACCGTCAAAAAGTTAACATTTTTCGTTTTAATTTTTGGGGAAAAAAATTATAGATAGTGGATCCGCGGACTTAGAAAATTTTCAAAATTTCTGGGTTTTGAAACTTTGGAAACTAGAAAAGCAGGGCCAATGGATATGGTGGAGGTCCAGGATTTTGAAGCTACGAAGAAATAACAAAATGCGGTTTATATCAGTTTTTATCAAATATCTCAAAAACAATGAGTTTTAGCGCAAAATTTATTAAGCACAAAATTAATCTACATTAAATTTGCAACAAATTTTACTTCAGACAAAACCTTCCTAAATTGAACAGTTTCGGAGTTAGGGACCGTCGAAAAGTTAACATTTTTCGTTTTAATATTTGGGGAAAAAATCCGCACCACATGGAAATTTTTCTGAATCCTAATCAATGAGCCTAATATGGACTCCATCCGATTAATGGTGTCTTCGAACGAATTTCGAAATTCTAAAAAATCTAAAGGTTTTCTTAAAACAACAGTTTATCTATTAGGTGTACAAAATAAAACTCAGCCACAGGGTAAATTAGAATTTTGTAGATTTTAGCCGAGTTTCATTTTGTACACCTAGTAGTTCATTTTTTCAAAATTTTAAACATTTTAGGCGTTAAAGTCCATCAAAAGTTGACCTTCTCCGTGTAAGAAGGTTATTGAAGTATAACCTTTAAGAAGGTTAATTTTTAAAGGCTTTTAAATCGTAAACCGTTACAGATATTGAAAAAATGCACTAAATAAAATCTGTTGGAAATTTAATTCTCTTTAATTTTTATTCTATTCATTTTTTCTCTAGGACCCACTGTTTTCAAGATAAATTTATTTTAACAAAAAATTATTTTCCGAAAATGGTGCATCCTAGAAAAAAGTAATTAAGTGCAAATTTATAGAGAATTAAATTTCCTACAATTTTTATTTATTAGGTGTACAAAATGAAACTCAGCCACAGGGTAAATTTGAATTTTGTAGATTTTAGCTGAGTTTCATTTTGTACACCTAATATTTGAAGTAAGTCTAAAATGTGATAAAATTCCTTATTCTGACGGTTATAACTCCGAAACTGATCACTTTCAAGGTTATATCTATACGATTAACACTTTTGATTGGAGTAGATTATTTTTGTTTTAAACCTCATAGTTGTCGAAATTGATAAAAAGAGTAGTTTTGGGCCTAGCGATAGAAAGGCTTTTCTTTTTGTTTCAAAGCTCGTTTTTAAAACGAATGAATAATTAAAAAAGCTTTTAATTTTTAAAGGACGCGTTTGTATGGCCAATTAGCACAAAGACGCCATTACTTTTTCAAATATAACCTAAAAAACACTCTTTTTCATGTATTTGATGAGGCGAATTAACTTTGAAAAATTAAAAATATAAAAATCGATAAACTAGTTGGGGAAAAAGAAGCTTTTGATTTCAACCACCCTCCCCCCTTTTTTTTTGTAAGGTAGAAACGTGGAGGAGGGGGTTCGATCCCCGGGACCAGGGGTGGCCTGGGGGGCGGCAAAATAACTTTAAAGGTCAAAATAATTTGTAAATAACGTTCAGAAAATGACTCACCTGTGGAAGACTAACTGTGAAGACTCTATCTCTCAGTTTTTCCCGTACGAACAACCTTAAAATTTTAAAAGGAGCTTTAAACCATAATGGAGCGGTCACTATGAGCACTTTTTTCAGCTTCGCCGGATATCCACCCTTGAAAAAAACAATAAAATAAATAAATTAAATAAATTAAAAAAAATTAAATAATTTTTTTTTTGAAAAATCAATGAAAATGGATAGTTATGTAAGTGAAGATGACTTTTTTTGGCTCTAACAAAATGAGAAACTTACAAAAAAGGATAATAAGCACGGAGGTGAAGAGAAGAGAGTGGTCGGGACGCGGTTGGAACTTGGAAATTGCTAAGGAAAAGGGGGTTGAAAGGGGAAAACGCCGATACGTAACGTCATGCGCATTCCGGACCCCTTCTTCACCCCCTACGCACGAAAAAAAATAACCACCCCCGTAAAATCCACCCCCAAGAGTATTTTATTGTCCGTCCGATATCACACGTTTTCCCCTAGAATTATTTAAATACCAAAAATCTACAACCTGTACTTATCTTCCAACTTATTTAGTAAAAGATAAAATTAATAATAGCATTTTAAACTTAATCTAGCAGCTTAAAAAGTTATGGCTGATAAAATCAGGTCCTAACGTTTCAATTTATAGGAAAAGTTTTCTGCCTTTTTATCACTTTTTGTCAAATATCTGGGAAACTATTAGGTTTAGTGCAAAATTTATTAAGAACAAAATTAATCTACATTGAATTTTCAACAAAAAGTGTTTAGCATATAACCTTGATAAAGTGAATGGTTTCGGAGTTAGGGAGTTTTTTTTTTAAATGACACTTTTTGACGTCTCTTAACTCCGAAACCGTTCACTTTATCAAGGTTATATGCTAAACACTTTTTGTTTAAAATTTGATGCAGAATATTTTCATACTTAATAGTTTTTACTCTAAACCTAATACTTTTCGAGATATTTGATAAAAACTAATACAACTTTTCTCCAAAACAGCGGCTCAAATCGACGTTTTACCACTCAGGCCCATTATTTGCCAAAAGTTGAAGAAAAATTATGATAAGTTATCAGAAAATCTGAAAAATATAATTTCCCCAGTGAGGGGGTAGATCGATACAATGTCAGCATCCATTTTCTCCCTCAAACTGAGGAAATGTCGATTTGTCAGAAATGTTTCATCTCTCCCTTTATTGGCTCCCACTATTTAGTGACTACAATGGCCAACCAATAAAAAGTCGATATCCTTAACACGTGAATCAATTCTAACCCCTAATTAAGCGATTGTAATCAGGAGGGTAAAAGTACCCTTTCTGTACATAAAAAAAGAGGTCTTAACAGAGGATTAACTGGTTTCCTAAACAAGTTAACAAGCTTACATGTTAAGTCATTTATGTTTTAAAAAATAGGCTTTTCACAAAATTCACATATAAAAATGTAAATCCAAATATAAAAAAAATTACCTCACTTTTAAAATAACTTGGCAATCGCGCAAGAATTTTTTTTTTTCTTCTTGCATAAAGGGAAGTTAAAATATTTTTTTTACCTTTTTAAGGTAATCCAATGATGATGCACGTTTTAATTGATGAACGTTCACCTATAGTTAGCGCATACTATGAGAAGTGTGAGCCCCAGAAAAAAAAAAAAAAACCTCAGAGTTATATTTACACGAAGATCTTTCACAATCCCTTGCCACTTGAGAACGTTCCAAACTCTACAAGGGTCAATGTGACAATTATATTTTCCTCCATAAAAATAAGAAATAAAATTTTTTTAGGTTTTAATTTATTAGGTGTACAAAATGAAACTCGGCTAAAATCACTTAATTATTTTTTTCTAGGATGCACCATTTTCGGAAAATAATTTTTTTTAAAATAAATTTATCTTGAAAACGGTGCATCCTAGAGAAAAAATTAATAGAATAAAAATTAAAGAGAATTAAATTTCCAACAGATTTTATTTAGTGCATTTTTTCGATATCTGTAACGGTTTACGATTTACAAGCCTTTAAAAATTAACCTTCTTAATGGTTATACTTCAATAACCTTCTTACACGGACAAGGTCAACTTTTGATGGACTTTAACGCCTAAAATGTTCAAAATTTTGAAAAAATGAACTACTAGGTGTACAAAATGAAACTCAGCTAAAATCTACAAAATTCAAATTTACCCTGTGGCTCAGTTTCATTTTGTACACCTAATATTTAAAAAAGAATTTCTGTTGAAGTATGAATATATTGGCAAGTTTTGGCTTTATGAATTATGCTTAACTATGGCAGCAACACCTAGAGCTGCATACTTGAGAGAAAAAAAATTTGAGGGCTTTTAAAAAGACAAGTTTGAAGTAGTGCATCAAAAGGTCCACAAAATGCAGCGTTTTCCTTGAATAAAAAAAATCTGAAGGGTGAAAAAGAAATTCTTTTTAACTTTAATGTTGGTACATAAAACGTTGAAGATCAAAAAAAAAGGTCCTTCCCCAACGGGCTTGAAGTGGAGGTGCACTTTTAGCAAAGAAGGGTGAGGAAAGAGGGAGAGCAGGAGAGTTAGAAGAAATAAGTTACCATAGCAACAGAGGGGAGATGACCCCATCACATACAGTTCAATACAATACCAGGCCAAGGTCTCTAACATCATCAATTTGATCCAATTTAAAATTTCACTTCTCATATTGTACACAGGGGGGAGAAAAATTGACAAAAGAGGTGAATTTGTGCAGTATTTCATGATTATCTCAGAAACCGCTGCGCAAAGCGAAAAATTATTTAACATAAAAATACAGATGAAAAAATTTGCAACAAAAATGTCCTAAAACGTTTGTGGCGTAGAGCCAATAGTTTAGGAGCTACGAAGCACAAAAGTTTTGGATATACAGGGTGCCCCAACAGATTTCAAATGAGAACCCTTTTTATTTCAGATTCGTAATCTATCGTAATAAGTTGATATGACCGTTTTTGATAACTTTAAAAAATGTTAAATTTTAGCGTTTTTTCACACTCGACAAAATCGACCTAACCGACACATTTTTTTTTGTAATTCCACTTCTTTTTGTCTGAAGATTTCAACTATCAAGCATCTTTGCATTCTGCATCACGAGATGTCGTTGCTAACGGCCTTTTAGTTAGAACCCAAATTTTTAGAAATGAAAATGAGAGGTTTTTTTCTTTCGGACCATAATTTTTGAAAGAGCTAGTGTCTTTTGTGGTTGAGCATCAAAAAGAAAAATTCCGAAATTTCTGACGTAAGAAAGGGTTTTAACTTGAAAAAAGGACGTTAGCGACGATATCTAATAATGAAAAATGCGAAGATGGTTGACTTTATGACAGTTGGAATCTTCGGACAAAAAGAAATGAAATTAAAAAAAAAAAGTCTCTCAGGTCAATTTTAATGGATTTTAGCGCAAAAAAAAACGCTAAAATTGACATTTTTCGAAGTTCTCAAAAATGATGAATAGACAAATCAACTTGAAATTTTGCGCAGATTACGAATCTGAAATAAAAGATAGGGGTTCTCATTTGAAATAACGAAGTTAGGTTCTTTTGGGGGAACCCTGTATATCCAAACGCATTTTAAACTACACCATCAAATTCTTCGATTTAAATTAAGGTGGGTTTATATTGAACTTTTTTCATAAAACCACTTTTTAACGCTCTCCCAGACAGTGTTGGGCGTAATCGTAATTCCGATTACGATTACAATCGTATTCGTATTTTTTTCGATTCTCCTACAGACGGTATTAACTTACCTTGTAAAATTACCTTTTATTTTTATATTTGTAAATATTCAAATTTTTTTGTAAATAAAAAGGTTTCATCAATCAATCAATCAATCATCGTATTTTTTTTCTGTGATTACGATTGTAATCGCATTTTTTTAACGATTACAATCGTAATCGTATTTTTTTCTGCGATTACAATCGTAATTGTACTTTTTTTCTGCGATTACCATTATAATCGTATTTTTTCTGCGATTAAAATCGTAATCGTATTTTTTTTCTGCCATTAAAGTCGTAATTGTATTTTATTCTGCGCAATTACCATTATAATCGTATTTTTTTCTGCGATTACGGTCGTAATCGCCTTTTTTTTCTGCGATTACGGTCGTAATCGCCTTTTTTTTTAAAGCAATTACGGGCGTAATCGTATTTTCGTTAGCGTTTACGGCTCGTATATGACATTTTTACTGAGATTACCTGACCAAATTGCTTTCAATGACAGTATTAATAATTAAATTTAGTTGCGTCAATATAAATTATGTATTTCATTATGAATTTGCAGGTAGGTATTATTGGAAAAGGCGTAAAATTTTCAACTAAGATGTATTATGTTCAATTTTTTTTTAAATTAAGAAAATACGATTACGCCCGTAATTGCTGAAAAAAAATGTGATTACTACTGTAATCGCAGAAAAAAATACGATTATAATGGTAATCGCAGAAAAAAATACAATTACGATTGTAATCGCAGAAAAAAATACGATTACGATTTTAATCGCAGAAAAAAATACGATTATAATGGTAATCGCAGAAAAAAATACGATTATAATGGTAATCGCAGAAAAAAAATACAAATACGATTGTAATCACAGAAAAAAAATAAGATTACGATTGTAATCGTTAAAAAAATGCGATTACGATTACAATCGTAATTAAGAAACTTGCGATTACAATCTTTATCGTAATTGCGATTACGATTACGCCCAACACTGCTCCCAGACGTGTGCCTGCCATGTCTTTCCGGACATCGCCATTTTTTCGAAATTCAAAAATCACTCTCATAACAATCTTGTTGTAGGGGAAGATTTTAGGATTTTATGAAAATCGATTCGTGAGGGTATAACAATAACTTTTCTTTAAGCAAGTTAAAAGCTCTACAGAACCAAGGGAAAGATATTAAGCTGCGATTGTCACAAATGGCTTCCGTATTTTATCGAGGAATATTTCAGCAGTGAGGATTTACAAAAACATAGCATTTCAACAATTTACGACTTACCTTTAAAAGAGTCAATATTTTTTGGCTAAGGTCATAATCGAAATGAGAATATTTGGAATCTGACATATCATACACAAAAACGATTCCAGCTTTCTGCGTATCGACACTTTCTAAAGCAACATCGAGTTGATAAACTAGGCCCTAAAAATTATCAAAAATTAGTACTTTTTCCCATTTATTTTAAAAAATCCTACTTGTAATGTAGTTTGGTGAGTAGATGTATGTGGACTGTGTATCCGAGCAGTAAAAACAGCGATTGCAGCACCCGTAGCGTCTCTTGTAGGCTAAAAAAAAGTATAAATTAATTTTTCTAAAATGAATGATTTTAAGCATGATGTGTAGCTTATACTAAGAAGTGCTTTAAAAACGAAATTGTGGAATGTAAAAATGGTGCTTTCTACCAAATATGTGGAGAATACCAACCTCCACGATGCATCTCCTTGCCTGCCTTATCAAAGCAACCAATATTAAAATAAAACTGTTTTCTTATATTACTACAGTTTTAATTTAAAAAGTAAAAATGAGCTTACCAAAACTGTAAATTTTCCGGTATCTAATTCGCTTTTGAGAGGTTCCTGATTGGGGTTTAGATCAACTAAGCCTTCTCGTTGCCTCGTAAGTTCGTGCTGTTCGAAAAGCGTTATCGCCCGCGAAACTTCGAATTTTCGTGCCGACAAAAATTTAACTGCAGTCGAAACCGAAACGGGAGCCCCACTACCAGACTTTCGTTTCCTTAATTTATTAACAGCCTCTAAAAATGCTTTCGTTGCCTGAAAAACAAGAATAAAATCATCAAAAAAAAAATAACCAAAAAATTACTTCTAGTCATGCTGTTTTCTACACATTTTATAAAAAATAAAAAAACACAGTGAATGAGAAGTTAATTGTATTTTCCTGGGTAGGGAGGATGCCCCCATCATGCAATTGAGTTCAGTGCTTCTATTTTAATTAAAACACGAGATTTTTTTTATTAAGAATTTATTGTGTCAATTATAATAAAAAATTCCGAAATAACGGAGGACGAGCGAAGCAAGGAAGGCGTTGAAAAACATGTAAAGGAAAAACGAAGAATGCGGCATATTGATCAATAGAGAAAACGATGTGATTATTATGAGCCACGTAATGATATGCCACGGAGGCTCGCGGAGTTGCCGCGGAAGCCGTTCAACCAGCACGTCCCGGCACGCTTCTCGATATGTATACTGCAAAAATTAGAAATCAATTACAGTACTAACTTAGCCCCCGTTAATGATTTTAGGAGAAACTTAAGAAACTATTCTATAATATAAGTTTTCAAATGCACAACTCATGAATTTTTTTTAATTTGACCCCTCGAAAAAAAAATAAATAAAAAATTTAAAAAAAGTGCTTTTAATGTGCTTTCCATGCAGAAAAAACACACACAAATAGCGTGCTGTGAAAAGTGATATTCTATGACGATGGCCAATAAAAAAAATTAATTTTTCTTCTTGAAATTTAATTTCTTTACAAGCTTTCCCGTCATTTATCACAATCTACAAAAGCCAACCTAAATACTAGAATGGGTGTATTCATATTCATATTCATATATTCATATTTTATCAAAATTTCATACTTTTTATTACTGGATTTTCATAAAATTAGTACTTTAATAATGTATTTTTTTAAATTTTAGTAATTTTTCAGCATAATTTACCAAAAATCAAGAAAAAATATAAAAATTTAAAAACAAAAAAAATGAATTTCTGGAAATCACAACCTTTTTTGGTATTTTTGTATAATCAAAAAACCAATACGTATAAATTTATTAAAAGTTTAAGAATTTCATGAATTTTTAAATGAGGTTTTTTAAATTCTTATTTTAGTTTAATTGCTAGATTTTCAAATTTCTAGATATTTCTAAGTTTTTGGTACTTTATCAACGTTGATAAAGATATTTAATTTTTTTAAATAATTAATCAAAAATTTATACTTATAAATAAATTTCAGGAAATTAATGATTTTTTAAAAATGAATTAAGGGTAATTTACGTAATAAAATTTTATAACAATTTTTATTAAAATCATTGAAAAAAAAACTTCCCCCTCTGTTATACTTCCCTTCAGTTATACTTCCCCTTATACTTCTCCTCGCTTATTTTGAAGTATAATGAAGGGGGGGAAGTATAAAGGAGGGGGAAGTATAAGGAAGGGGAAGTATAAGGAAAATAACCAATAAAATAAGTTTGGTAAAATTCTTCTCTAAAACAAAACAAAAAAAATCGAAAAAAAACTCGCAAATTAAAAAAAAAACTTTAAAAACTTTTGAGAAAAATAAATAAAAACTTCCCCCTCTGTTATACTTCCCTCCCTTTAACTTCCCCCTCACTTATACTTCTCCTCTCTTATACTCCCCCCTTATACTTTCAATGTATAACGAAGGGGAAGTATAAAAGAGGGGGAAGTATAACAGAGCGGGAAGTATAGCGAAGGGGGAAGTATACAGAGGTGGAAGTATAACAGAGGGGGAAGTATAACGAAGGGGGAAGTTTTAAGGGACCGAAAGTATAACGAAGGTAGGGAAAGTATAAAGGAGGGGGAAGTATAAGGGAAAATAACCAAATAAATAAGTTGGTAAAATTCTTCGACAAAAAAAAAACTCGGAAAATTAAAAAAAAAAATTGAAAATTTTTGAAAAAAAAAAACTCCCCTCTGTTATACTTCCCCTTCAGTTATACTTCCCTTCCCTTATACTTCCCCCTACTTCCCCCCCCCCTTATACTTCAAAATTTTCAAAAAAATAACAAAAAAAACTTGGACAATTTTTTTGAAAAAAAAAAATCCAACTGACTTATAAAAAAAGTACCTATCTTAAAAAAAACTTTAAAATGACTTTTAAGAAGTCATCATAAAAAAATGCAACTTCTGATAAAATATGAATATGTTAGTATTCATAAGTTTTAGCTTCATGAAAATATTCAAATTAGTATTTATGAGTATGAATACACCCAACTCTTCTCAATACTTCACTTCTATGGGGAAATCTTTTTTTTTTTTTCCCCGTAAAAAGGGACTTACACCTTCATAATCTTTACGTGGTCTAATTTTATTGTTTCTGATCAATTCAGAACCTCGCGTATCAGGAGATGAGGCCTGTAATTGATTTACAACTATAGATTCAAGGACAAAAAAAAAAAAAAGTTAAAAGTTTTGTCCGGTGTTCAATTTTTCGACCGATGAGAAAAATCTCAATCGAAGAAAAATTTGACGCCGTTTTGAATGAACCACTCGTTAAATAAAAGACAAATCAGGGTGAAAAAATATTTATTCCGAGTTGATTTTCATCGAAAGTGTTCGGCCTTGTCATTATGATGCCGTAATACTTGAGGACGACGAGATTGAAGAGCATCGTAAAAGTCGTATAAGCGATAAACTTTGGAAATGGCATGATGACCATCATGAGGAAAAATCCTATCGTGATTTCCGAGCAGATAATTCCAAGGAGGTTTCGAAAGATTTTCCGGTATTACTGGGCTCACGTGACTCATTATAGCCCCTATCATACTATTAGCTCTCTGAAATTTTTTTTTATATAATTCAAAAATAAAAACTGTTTTGTCTTTTATTGAGAGTGAACAAAATTTTAAAATGGCACAAATTTTATTTGCAAAGCTTACAGTGCTGAGTCAAAAATTGGTTGTTTCGAGCATAAAAATTGAGTGAGGTCATTTTCAAAATCGATGAATGAGTTCTTTGAAGAAAAAACAATAAATCAAGATAGCCTTATTTGTATGCATTTTTTTTAATTTTGCAAACTGAATTAATTTTGAGCGAAATTGAGCGAAAATTAGGCGCAAGATAAAAATGGCTGCAGATTCCAAATTGAGAGAAAAACTGACGATAATTTTGTCAATTCTTATCTCAAAAATATTGATTTATATTAAATTTAGCCAAAAAAAAAAAAGGGCATTTTTATGTCAAAAAAGGGACCCCGCGCGTAGACTATTTTATGTAAAAATGGATGGAAGGACCAAATTAGGCGAAATTGGCCGTTTTCATGAAATTTAGCAAAAAAAAAAGAGAGCATTTTCATGAAATTTAGCAAAAAAAAGAGAGCATTTTCATGAAATTTAGCACAAAAAGGGCCTTTTTATGAAATTTAGCAAAAAAAAGGGCATTTTCATGAAATATAGCCAAAAAAGGGCATTTTCATGAAATTTAGCAAAAAAAGGGCATTTTTATAAATTTAGCAAAAAAAAGGGTATTTTCATGTCAAAAGTTGACCCAGAGTAGACCCTTTTGCGTGATTTTGCCTGCTGAGTCCGAATAAAGAGACTGAAGAATATTTAGTCTATTTTTACCAAGAAACTCTAATTTTTATGAAATTTACACAAAAATTGCATTTTTTTTTTTTTTTTTTTGCTAGAAAGGGACTCTGGTCGACCATTTTAGGTGAAATTGGGTGAAAATCCAAAAAAAAAGAGAAGTTGACGAAGATTTAGTCGATTTTTACCTCAACACTCTTAATTTTCATAAAATTTAGCGGAAAAAAGGGCATTTTTATGTCAAAAGTTGACCCAGAGTAGACCCTTTTGCGTGATTTTGGCTGCAGAGTCTGAATAAAGGGTAAAACTGACGAAAATTTAGTCAATTTTTACCTTGAAACTCTTAATTTTTATGAAATTTACCCAAAAAGAGGCATTTTATTGTAAGAAAAGGGACTCTGGGTCGACCATTTTATGTGATATTGAAAGAGTAAAACTGACGATAATGTTGTCAATTTATACCTCAAAACTCTAAATTTTCATGAAATTTAGTGAAAAAAAGGGCATTTCTTCGTCAAATACCTAGGAGCGTGTCACAATACATAGCTTTGTTCCAACCGCAGTTTGAACCTGGTTTGAAACTTCTGGAGCATGCAGAAGGATTTGCACGTCTGATTTGACGTCTAATGACATCAGATTTCACGGATAAGACGTCAAATTTGACGTCAGATGACTTTAGATGCGACGGAAAAAGGTTTGAACGACGTCCAAATGCTTCTGCGCATGCTCCTGAAGTGTCAAACCAGTTTCAAACATCTGGAGCACGCGCAGAAGGATTTTCACGTAATTTGACTTCCGATGACTTCAGATTTGACGGAAAAACGATTCGAACGACATTTTGACGTCCAAATCCTTCTGTGCATGCTCCAAAAACTGCGGAACAAAGCTAATAACTTCTTTGAAGAAGTTAGGTTATTTAGGATGGATCTATTGTGTGCTTGAAGAAGTTAAAACCAACGTTTTATGGGATTATATGACGTTTTCCCAAGCTTTTAGACCAGAAATTCCCATTTAACTTAGTTTGCAGAAGATGCCCTTTGGGCAACACTGATTTTTTTATGTTTATAGACAAAAATAAAAACAAAATTGTTGTCTTTCTTTTCCTTTATCTCCAGAAACCCCCAGTTTAGCCAATTTTTGGTTATTTCAAGTGAGGAATTTTATTTGTCAAAAAATAATCGTTTCGCTGAGATTTAGTGAGTTATCTAAATTTTTGAAACAAAAACTCGTTTCTCTCAAATTATCAATTTTACAGTAATCATAAAAATCAGTTTTTTGGCCCATAAGCACCAGATTTTTGGTGTTTTTCCAGTTTTGGTGTTTTTCGGAACAAAAAAGGTTGTCTGTTAGGATTAAGTCTATGATCAAAAGCAGTTCAGATTTAACAAATAATTTGTGCCAGTTTTCACAAAAAATATTGAGAAAAATAAGGTTTACCTGTTGTTGTTCCGGTGTTAAATGGTTAGCCATTGAAGTTATGTAAGGGTAAAATGCGTGGGGGAATGAATTTATAAATCAGTTGTTTTTTTGGAATAAGAAAAAATTTTAAAAAGTTACTTTTAACACGAATTTAGAATGTAGCATTTTTGTAAATTTTGACGGGAGATGATTCAGCTTCGACGCCCTTCCGGTTTCCGAATGGTGCCCTCAACAAAAACTCTTTTTTACGCCCGGAATTTCTTCACTTGAGGTAATTTTTCCGTCGCCTTTTTTTCCCTTCCTTTTCTATAAAATAAGGCCGGCTTTTTGTTTATAATGTTAGAGGCGGAAGTCTTTTCATTTTCGCGAGTTCAATCGCCTTTCTACGACTACGGATAAATAACTAAACCCCACAACAAAACTCCTTGAAAACAAGTCAGCTGATTTTTTTAACCCAAAATTTTAATTTTTTCTCAAAAAAATCATATTTTTTCAAAAATTTTATTTTTAAATAAAACATTAAATTTTAAACTTGACAATATAAACTTTTTAAAAATAATATAAAAAAAGGGAAATTTTAAAAGCATCTTAGTTTAGTTGGCCCGCCGCTTTTCATCTTTAAAAAAATGAATTTTTAAAAATAAACCATTAAAACATTTTTAAATATTAAAAAAAATAATCAAAAAGGAAAATTGGAAAAAAGTCGAGTAGGGGCAAAAAAGGGGAATTTTTAAATGCTTCATAGTTAGGATGGCAAAACTGCTTTTGTACAGCTGTGTCATTTTCATGATTAGAGTAATATTAGAAAATTAGAAACTTTTTATCAATTCTCGTGTTTTTTAAACGTTTTTATTATATATTCTAATTTCGAGTCTCTTTTTATTCTAAAATTCAGCTTTAAAGAAGTGGATGTATTTTTTAAAAATAATTCTCTTTAATTATTATGAAAGATTGTGAAAACAAGGTATTTATGTCCTGTTATTTCTTTTTTTAATTAGTTTTTTGAGAATTTTTCACTCTTAAGAAATCGATTTTTAGTTTTCCTGATTATTATTGTTGCATTGCAAAATGTAGCCAATTTTTTACGCTTTCTAATGTTCAATGTTTTTTTTTCTTATTGGAGAAATTTTTTTTTGATTATTTTAAAGCAGAGTTGGATGTATTCATATTCGCTAATAAGTATGAATACTGGTATGTATTTTATGAATTTTTGCATTTTCATCATAAAATGTAGTTACAAATTCATAGTGTATTATGAATAATAGAATTAACCTAAGTAAGTTCAAATTCGTAAAGAAGAAGAAAAAATATTTAGGATTACGAATATGTGATGTATATTCATAAATTTTATAATTATGAACGTATTCATATTATTGAATATGAATACACCCAACTCTATTTATAAGCCAATGGTTGCTATGGTATTGTCGTGTCATAAATCCTAATTGATAGATAAAGGTTTTTTAGCCTTGTTGATTTTATTTATTTAACATATCATTTTTTTTTAAATCTTCTTGAAAAGGCGTTTTTGGGTCAGTTTTGAAGAAAATGACGTTTGGGGGGGGGGGGGTTATTTTCAAGAAAAAATAAAATGGAAAAAACTTAAATGTCTGTCTCTTGATTTTCAGGCGTTTCCCCCTATTTAGCGAAGAAACATTTTATTCTAGACTTATACTAATAGTTTTAAATACCTACCTTTACAGTTTTGGGCATAATAATAACTATGATTATGATTATAATCATCTTTTTGAATTGTAATTATGATCATAATTGTAATCACAAACCCTAAATATGTGATTATAATTACAATCGTAATCATAATATAATAACATTCGTAATCCAATTTTTTTTTATAATTACGCTCGTAATCATTTTTTTTTTTCATTTTATTTTAATTTTTATTGCGTATGGATCCGCAAGGGGGGTGATATTTTTGATCAAATAACACTTTTTTTCATGATTACGCTTGAAATCGTACTTTTTTTCATGATTATTCTCGAAATATGACTTTTTTTGTGTAATTCCGCACCTGAATATCACCTTTTTTTGCGTTTTTACATATTTATACGTAATTATGATCATGATCACATAATTAAGGTTTGTGATTACAATTATAATCATAATTACACCTCATAAACACATGATTATATCATTGTTATTAATATGCCCGATTACACCTCGTAAACACATGACTATAGTCATAATCATTGTTATGAATATGCCCGATTACACCTCGTAAACATGATTATAATCATAATCATTGTTATGAATATGCCCGATTACACCTCATAAACACATGATTATAATCATAATCATTGTTATGAATACGCCCGATTACACCTCATAAACACATGATTATAATCATAATCATTGTTATGAATATGCCCGATTACACCTCATAAACACTGATTATAATCATTGTTATGAATATGCCCGATTACACCTCATAAACACATGATTATAATCATAATCATTGTTATGAATAGCCCGATTACACCTCATAAACACATGATTATAATCATTGTTATGAATATGCCCGATTACACCTCGTAAACACATCATTATAATCATAATCATTGTTATGAATATGCCCGATTACACCTCATAAACACATGATATATCATAATCATTGTTATGAATATGCCCGATTACACCTTAAACACATGATCATAATCATTGTTATGAATATGCCCGATTACACCTCATAAACACATGATTATAATCATTGTTATGAATATGCCCGATTACACCTCATAAACACATGATTATAATCATAATCATTGTTATGAATATGCCCGATTACACCTCATAAACATGATATAATCATTGTTATGAATAGCCCGATTACACCTCATAAACACATGATTATAATCATTGTTATGAATATGCCCGATTACACCTCGTAAACACATGATTATAATCATAATCATTGTTATGAATATGCCCGATTACACCTCATAAACACATGATTATAATCAATCATTGTTATGAATATGCCCGATTACACCTCATAAACACATGATTATAATCTAATCATTGTTATGAATATGCCCGATTACACCTCGTAAACACATGATTATAATCATAATCATTGTTATGAATATGCCCGATTACACCTCGTAAACACATGATTATAATCATAATCATTGTTATGAATATGCCCGATTACACCTCATAAACACATGATTATAATCTTAATCATTGTTATGAATATGCCCAACACTGTACCTTAGAATGTTCTTAATTTTTATTTTTAGTGTTTTAGTTTTGATATAAATGGAAGGAATACCTGTTAAAATAAGCGAACAATACAAACCTCCACGAAAAATCACATTACCTGCTAGTATTAGAAATAAAATAAACTCTGTTCCTACGTTTGATACTGTAAGTATTTTATTTTATTTTATAAGTATTTAAATATTTTTTTTAGTATGATTTTAAACTTGAGCGCTCGGTGGTCGAACGTTTCTCAAAACTTGAAGAACTTCGTAAAAAACAGTTGGATAAACGTGTTAAAAAATTAGAGATACTTAAAAAGTTTGAAAAGTCGCGTAATACTGAGGAGATGGCGAATGAAATATTGACGCCGTTCCGATCAAAGAAAATAAGACTGAAATGAAAGAGGCGAAACATGAAGGAGGCTTTAATCTTTCCGATTTTGAAAACGATACTTCAAGCCCTTTTGATAACGTCGAATTAAAAACTTTAAACGTCATGGAAGAACTGGCAGACGTCTTAGGAAATAGCCACATATCAAAAGCGCCAAACGGTTATACCAATTGGCAGCCGACGAATTACTCCGGATATACACAGAATTACGCAAATCCTTACCCCATGTATCCAATCATGATGAATCATCCTCATAGTTATAACTCGCCTGTGATTAATAAACCGTATGATATACCCTCTAATATTCAAGATAATTCACCATCGGTCGAAGAATCTAAAGATAAAGAATCCGAAGAAGAATTCGATATTTAAAAAGTTTACAGAAAGTCATCGACGATCGGAAATTACAAATTTATAAATCAGAAACTGTAAGTTTAGATAAAGTCATTATGTTTATAATTTAAATTTTTTAGGCGACTTCGTCAAAAATTAATCCGGTTCCACATCAATTAGTTCAAGAGCATTCGTTAAAATTGAATGAAGCGGAAAGATCGTTTGCGAGCAACTTGGCCGAAATGGGTTTTCCATTTTCCAGGGTCGCCAAAGCGATTCAACGTTTCGGTTTGGAAGAAGCCAGGGTAAGGTGACAAAAGCTCTCAAAAAAAAGGGAAAATTTGCCAAAATTTTTGGTGCACCATATTGAATGGTAAATTTGAGCCGTGGATTTTCTGTCAAAAATCCTTAATAATGGGTTTTTTGTTTGTCATAAATCGAGGGAAAACTCCCAAAAATTCTGCACGTTCAGAAGTATCCCCTTTATTTTTTAAACTAATAAAAAAAGTGTCTCAGCTGGGCATAATCATAACTATGATATAATCCTGTGTTATGATTATTATTGCAATCACAATCCTTAAATATGTGATTATGATTGCAATCGTAATTAAAATTACATTCGTAATCACAATTTTTTTATAATTACGCTTGTATTCATGATTTTTGTGTAATTTAAATTACACAAATAGTCTTATTACGAGCTTAATCATGAGAAAAAAATTGATTACAAGAGTAATCATGAAAATAAGTATGCTTATGAGCGGAATTATAAAAAATTGTGATTACGAATGCATTTAGGATTATAAATTAATTATAATTATGAATATGATTACGAATTTAATTATATTAGGTGTACAAAATGAAACTCGGCTAAAATCTACAAAATTCAAATTTACCCTGTGGCTGAGTTTCATTTGTACACCTAATAAATAAAATTGTAGAAATTTAATTCTCTATAAATTTGTACTTAATTATTTTTTTCTAGGATGTACCATTTTCGGAAAATAATTTTTTTTTAATAAATTTATCTTGAAAACAGTGCGTCCTAGAGAAAAAATGAATAGAATAAAAATTAAAGAGAATTGAATTTCCAACAGATTTTATTTAGTGCATTTTTTCAATATCTGTAACGGTTTACGATTTACAAGCCTTTAAAAATTAACCTTCTTAATGGTTATACTTCAATAACCTTCTTACACGGAGAAGGTCAACTTTTGATGGACTTTAACGCCTAAAATGTTCAAAATTTTGAAAAAATGAACTACTAGGTGTACAAAATTCAAATTTACCCTGAGGCCGAGTTTTATTTTGTACACCTAATATGTTAAAAACCTGAGGAAAAATCCCAAAAAACGTAATTTTCTTGAGAAAAACTTCTCTAGAAATACTGTAGTATGGGAAATATCTTTTATTGTTTATCTTTATTATTATTATTAATATTTTATTGTCCCCCAGGTGGTCGAATATCTCCTTCAAGTCCAGTCTCTTCTAGAAAGCAAGCAATTTCGCGAGGACCAAATCGAGAAGGCGCTCGAGCTGAACGAATACGACGAAGAAAAAACGCGACAATATTTAGAAAACTTCAAGCAGATCAAACATCTAGGATTTAAAGAAGACGAAATCGCTGCCGCGCTTGCAAAAACGTCTGACAGGGACAAAGCTCTAGATATTCTCATATCATAGCTCCTTTTTTGTGTGTGAACTTTTTTTTATCGCCTTCTCTGCCTACTTACGCTTTAGGTAAAGGTCTTTTTATTCTGTTCTAGAATAAAAAATATATATTATAAATAAAAACATTTTTTATCACACAATAGACGGAACCTAGCCCAGTCAGAGAAAAATAAAAACTCAAAAAAATGTTCATAAAAGTAAATGACTGGAATAGGTTGAATCTTTTTTTCTAGTCAGTAAAAACGCAATTTTCCGTCCTTAATTTTTTCTTTTTGTATTTTGTTTTAAGGACTTCCCGCTCCGATTATTCTGTCAATACATTCCTTATTTTAAAAGGTCAACATTTATGAAAAAATAAGAACAATAAAAAAAAATTGTGATAATTTTTGGTTTTTTTCCCCACTTTTGTAAGTTAAAAAATCAAAATATTAATGAAAAATAAACGATACTTCTGAAAACCTGGTAAAGAGGTTTTTGGTCAAAACCCAGAAAAGAAATTAGTTGTTTTTCCAGCGAAAAACTGAGGAAAACGCCCCAAAATCAGCGGAAAAAAGGGTCCATTTAAGAATCTGGTAACTGGTTGATTATATGATAAAATCATGAACATCGCCCAAAAAGGGTGATTCTTCACCAAAAAAATGCCCAAAAATTCAGTAACGGTTGATTCTGGGTGACGGCCAGCTAGAACCGTAAACTAAGTTGAGAATGGTAACGATCAATATTCAATTTGACCCTCCGGGGTCTGGAAGACCCTTCCCCAGTGTTGGGCGTAATCGCAAGTTTCTTAATTACGATTACAATCATATTCGTATTTTTTTCTGCGATGACGATTGTAATCGCATTTTTTTAACGATTACAATCGTAATCGTATTTTTTTTCCGCGATTACCATTATAATCGTATTTTTTTCTGCGATTAAAATCGTAATCGTAATTTTTTTCTGCCATTACAATCGTGATTGTATTCTTTTCTGCGATTACGGTCGTAATCGCATTTTTTTCAGCAATTACAGGCATAATCGTATTTTCGTTAGCGTTTACGGCTCGTATATGACATTTTTGAGATTACCTCATCGTTGGAAAAAAAGGAATTTTTCTTAATTTAAAAAAAAAATTGAATATAATACGTCTTAGTTGAAAATTTTACGCCTTTTCCAATAATACCTACCTGCAAATTCATAAAGAAATACATAATTTACAATAAATTTGCGTCAATTTGGTCAGGTAATCTCAGTAAAATGTCAATACGAGCCGTAAACGCTAACGAAAATACGATTACGCCCGTAATTGCTGGAAAAAAATGCGATTACGACCGTAATCGCAGAAAAAATACGATTATAATGGTAATCGCAGAAAAAATACGATTATAATGGTAATTATAAAAAAATTACGATTATAATCGTAATCGTAATTAAGAAACTTGCGATTACGATTACGCCCAACACTGCCCTTCCCCAAAAACCCGACGTGGAGATATCGCAATAACTTCTTAAAAAAGAAAGAAAAAGACAAGATTAAATATTAATATTTAATAAAGAAAAAAATCACAAATGTCTACAAAAATTTGGAAGTTGATTATTTATATACACCAGAAAAAATCTAATAAAGGCTGTTGAAATTTAATAAAATATCTTTTCAAATATATACATCTATACATATAACCAAGTTTAAACCCAATAAAATAAATTAAAAAAAAAAAGGTGATACCAAAATCACTCTAGACGGTATCACAGAAATAAAACCAGTCTGATTTTAGATTGTTTACTTGACGGGTGTGTTCAATTATTTCGCTTCAGCTCTCATTTCGATTGGTTGTCGGTGCGATTCTTGGTTCGATTGCGATCCAGGAGGCGGTTCGACGTCCACAGGTTTACCGCGGATGTAAACGGGCGAGGATTTATTTTTAACGCAATCTTCAGTTATATGGACGCTTACGACATCCGATCCAGGGATTTCAAACATTGTCTCCAAAAGCAGTTTTTCCTTAAAAAATGAACAAAATAAAAATTAAATTTAAAAAAGTTAGTACCATAATTGCCCTTAATCCTCGTGCGCCAGTTTTTCTTTCCATAGCCAAAGCTGAAATCGCTCGTAGGGCATTCATGGCGAATGTTAAATCGACTTTATCCATGTTAAACAACATCTGATATTGATTAACGATTGCATTTTTCGGCTCAGTCAATATCCGGACTAAAAGATCTTCATCTAAAGAGTGGAACGGTACTAAAATAGGAATCTTCCGACAAATTCCTGCGAAAAAAATAAATGAGGGGAAATTTTTTTTAAATATAAAATTACAGGGATCATTCCGAAATCGATTAGGTCTCGAGCTTCGACTTCTTTAAGAAGTTCATCTTTTTCTTTATTGTCTTCATGAACGGAACCGCTTTGGTTGGCGATGTCGGCACTCAGGGCTGCCCTTCTCCCTTGTAACGGCCCACCTTGCATGCCAAATCCGAGAACCTTAAAAATTTCATTTTAGTTAAAAAAAATTAATTTTTTTTTGTACTTTATCATTTTTCCTTCGGCTGACAAAACGGTCCAAGCCGTTATAAGCTCCAGAAGCTACGAAAAGTATGTTGGTCGTATCTACTTGGACGGTTTCGCCTCGGAGTTTTCGCGGGGAGTTGCGTTCTGCGACATTGACGATCGTCCCTTCCAACATCTATTATAGAAATAAAAAAAGCTTTTAAATTTTCAAGATAATAACTAAAAAAAAGATTCTGTGATAAGGGGGATCACTCTTACTCGCTATAATCTTTGGAAAGTAGTAGTTTGGAGCTCACCCCGACGGGAACTTTTTAAAGAGAAGTAACAATGTAGAGGGAAGTATAACGGAGGGGAAGTATAAAGGAGGGGAAAGTATAAGGAAAGGGGAAGTTTTTTTTTAAAAATTTTTTCCAAGTATCAAGATAGAAATGGGATTTTTGCTCAAGAGAGTAAGTAAGGCGTTTTTTTTTTTTTTTTTTTTTTTTTTTTTTTTTTTACGAGGGCGTCTTCAACTACTCAGGTTATTTCACCCTCGCGTCAGTGGTGTTTTCCGTCGGAAAAGTTCATTTAGGTACATTGGGTTCAATTTGGGACCGCCCGCTTTGAACCCTGGACCCCATTGATGAACGCCGTATCGCAATGTTTGGGATTAACGCCTTAACACGCGCGGCCACCGCGACGCCCAGAGTAAGGCGTGTAAATATTAAATTTCTCCCTGCTAAAATGATAATTAATGTAAAAAAAATGAAAATTTTTTGCACCAAAAATTCGTAAAAAATATAAGGAGCAATTGGTGAAAATTTGGTGAAAATCGGAGCAACGGTTCGGCCACAGTGAATTTTTAAAATTTCATACAGACATATCTCCGCCATTTTTTCGAAAAATCGCTCTCGCCAGTTTCTTGTTCACCGACTAAAGAAAATTTGGTGAAAATCGGTTGAGAACTGTGGCCGTAAAGTGTTCCGGAAAAAAATGCTACGGACGGACGGCGGCACCACTGACAAAGTAGAGATCGGTAAAGATCAATATTCGAATTGACCCTCCGGGTCTGGAAGACCCTTCCCCAAAAACCCGACTTTGAGGGTATCACAATAACTTCTATAAGGAAGTTAAAACTAGGTACTACACTACTTAATGCGTTGGTTAAAATTGAACATTTTTTTTAAATGTTAGAATACTGATGGAGGAAGACCAACGAGAGCCTGTAAACAAGCATCTTTTCAGAAATTTTAAGGATTTTAGAGTAATCGATAACATATTATCATCTAACTCATCAGTAATCACTGATTAATATTATTACCTGTAAACAAGCATTTCGCGACGCCGCCAAGGGGAGCTTAAAAACGGGAGCACGGGCGCTTCATCTCTCCTCAAATTTTCTTTTGTCATACTAAACCCGCAAGACTTGGCGGTCATGTTTAGTATCTTCAAGCGCCTCGATTTTCAAAGAGACCCAGATTTTGTTATAGCCTTATAGGCATCGTTGTATATACTAACCGTTTAGGTATAAGGTATATAGTAATATAATAAACCAAGTATATTCCACCGTATGTATACCTTACAGTACATAAGGTACTTTATATACTCAAAGCTATAACTTTCTTTCAGAAAAATGATAAGGACCAAAATGATAACGAAAATTTGATGCTTGAAATTTTTATTCCCCCTTAATTTTATTCAACGGTTCGTCGGCAGCAAATTTTTAAATTTCAAACATACATATCTCAGCATTTATTCAAAATCGAAAATTGCTTCGTTATTTTCTTGTTCACCGACTAAAGAAGATTTGGAAAAATCGGTTCAAATCTGTGGGCGTAAAGTGTTCCGGAAAATGCTACGGACGGCCGGCCAGCCACAGACAAAGTTGAGATCAATTTGACCCCGGGATCCGGAAGACCCCCAAAAACGTGGAGGGTATCACAACACTCATAAGGAAGTTTAAAATTGGATAATAATTGTGACCAGCAAGGCGACGGCCATCTGGCACCACAGACCGATTATATAAATTAATTTCCTCTTTGGGGCCTTTGGGCCCTCCCCCAAAAACCAGACAAGGTAATACAATAGCTTCTTTTTATGGAAGATAAAATACCTTAAGCATCCTTGTTGAACACCTTCACCACCAACATCCCTTAGTTGATGAATGCCAGGTACAGCTCCAATTTTATCAACTTCATCCAAGAAAACGATACCTTAAAAAAATTTTAAAAATTTAATTATCACTAAGAACTAAAATACCTTTGAGCTCTCTCGCTGTAATTAGCATCCTGAAGTAGTTTAGCAATAACACTTCAATATCTTCTCCCACATAACCAGCTTGAGTTAATGTAGTGCAATCGCAGATTGCAAATGGGACATCCAGGACTGGGCGACGTTTGAGCCAGAAGAGTTTTTCCTAAAATAAAAAATAAGCGAGAAAAATCATTTTAAAAATAAATACCGCATCCAGTCGGTCCAAGAAGAAGGATGTTACTTTTTTCAAGTTTCAATTCATGCGAAGACGAATCCAAAATGTCGCTGCCAGGGACGTTCGTGATTCTGCTTCTCTTCTCCTTGAAAACCGAAATTGGGCCCTCCACCGCCGACACCTAATCCATTTATATGCAACAGATCTGTAAGAATATTGTCAAAGATTCCTCCCTACTCTAACATTTTTTTTTTTCTTTTTTTTTATTCTTTCTAACGGAATAGTACTTACATACCTCTGTGAGCAAATGCGTAATTAGGGCCTTGTTCCATAACAGCCATATCGTGGCGGGCGCCGCTGGCTGATTCGGTTATTGTAGATTCTTTATAGTGATTGTAGACTGCCACAGAAAGTACTTTCTTGGCATAATCTTGACCGACGACATGTTTATTCAGATATTCATAAATCTTTAGAAAAAAAAAGTTAAAATAGTTTTTTTTTTTTGGTTTTTTTTTTTTCGGAGGAGGTGGTGGTTTCCGGACAAACGTTCCTTTGATATCTTCTCGATTTTGTTCTTTGATACTTCTTTTGCATCAAGTTCGGAAAGGACGACGAAAAAATGGTGGCACTTTTCGCATTTGACAAATCTAGTAGACGCTAAAAACAAAAGGATTAAACAAATAGAAGGAAAGTTCAAATTTTAATAAAAAGTGGGTTTTTAGTAGTCCAAATAATGTAGGATACTATACACTATGGTGTATAGTTTAGGGCGCTACTATGTTGTATAGTATAGGGCTACTAGGGTGTATAGTACAGGGCGCTACTACAGTGTTGGGAGTAATCGTAATCGCAATTACGATTACGATTGTAATTGCAAGTTCTTAATACGATTACAATCGCATTGTATTTTTTTCTGCAATTACGTATGTAATCGCATTTTTTTACGATCACAATCGTATTATATTTTTTTCTGCGATTACCATTGTATCATATTTTTTCTGCGATAATCGCATTTTTTCAGCGATTACGGGCGTAATCGTATTTTCGTTAGCGTTTACGGCTTGTATATGATATTTTACTGAGATACATGATGTCATAATAGAGCCGTAACGCTAACGAAAATACAATTACCCATAATCGCTGGAAAAAAAAATGCGATTACGATTGTAATCGCAGAAAAATGCAATTACGATTGTAATGCAGAAAAAAAAATACAATTACGGTTGTAATCGTAAAAAAATTACAATCGTAATCGCAGAAAAAAATAGAATCGATTGTAATCGTAATCGTAATTAAGAAACTTGCGATTACAATCGTAGTCGTAATTGCGATTACGATTACACCCAACACTGGTATAGTATAGGGCGCTACCCCCACAAGTTAAGAAAAAATCTTTTCATAGAAAAGTGATTTTTTTTTTTTTCTTTTACTTTTTGCAAATAACATGAATTATTATGATCAGTAGGCCAAGGCCTTTGGATTGAACCTTGATTCTCCATTCTCCACAAATTTATCAACCGCATTTTAATCTATTTAAAAAAAATAATTCATCCCAAGGATGTTTACTATTGCAAATTCAAAAATAGATCAACATGAGGTTAACACCAAATTGCCCAGCCATCCTCGATTTATAATTACTCAAGGTCGTTGATAAAATAGGATTTCGTCAATATCCTAAGGCTCCTTCAAAAGAAAGACCTGAGACATCCTTGAGTTATTTTTAGACAAAAATGTTGAAAAATGACCAAAAAAGGAGATTCCAAAAGCTATGGAAAATGCCAAAAAAAGATGGTTCTTTGCAAAAATGAAGAAAAAACTAAGATCCAGTTGATTCGAGTGTATACGTGTAACAGGGACAGCGAAAGTAGTCTTGCTTTTCGTTATGGCGAAAAGACAAAAACCTTAAAACTTGACAGTCACCATAATGAAATTTCCATTGGCTAGTGCTTTCTAGTTTATGGTGAGATGCTTTATGTTGAACCGTCAAGTTTTAAGGTTTTTTTTTGTTTCGCCGCGTTTTAGATGGCGAAAGTAGTTCTTTCGCTGTCCCTAGTTTTGGTGAGATGTATTACGCCCAGACGACAGAAACAGTTTCATGGGGAAACAAGAAGTTTAAAGAGAGGCTTTTATGGTGAGAAGCGTTATGGTGACTTGCACTTTTTTATGTCGACTTTATTTATTGAAAAAGTCGTTATGCCGAAACGCTTTAGTTGAAATGCATTATGCTCAAAATTTTTGAACTTTGAGAGCTTTATGTACAATATGCATTATGGTAAACAGATTATTTATGTCGAAATGCACATTTTTATGTTCAACTGGTTTAAGGTGAAATGCGTTACATGAAGGGTGTTCTGTTGGTTCCAGGACAAAACGTCGCAGAAAACCTAAAATCCACACAGAAATTCGCAGAACACAAAAAATTTAGCACAAAAAAATTAAAAAAAACAGCTGTTTTTAGAAGTCGCAGGTCCAATAAAACAGGTATTTTAAAGACAAAAAACAGTATAAAATGCAAGGTCAATGACAAAGGATTTTATTTTAAAAAAAATATCCTGAGGCACCTTGAAAAGAATGACCTTGTCTTTAAAAGATGTCCTAAATACGAAAGTCCTTGAGTTCATTATTTCATTGAACTGGACATCTTAAAACTCTACCAGTTCTTAAGAAACTGGATCTTTTTATTTAATATGACCTTGAAAAGTTAATAATACCAATAGATAACAAGTCTTAAAAATAATGAAATTTATAAAAAAAAATCATACAAACGAAGGTTTCGACGAAATATTTGGATCGCCGCATTTCGGGCAGCTTATTTGATTCCATCTTTTCCATTTTGCCGCTCCCGCTTTACCGCCGACGCCATGGGGCGGTAAATCGGGACCCTTCGGTGGCGGAGTAATCGGCGGAAAATCTCCAGCGCCGGTTTTCAGCAAAAACGCCGACGTTGAGATCGTTTTGATATCGTAGCACAACTCGTACATAAAAACATCTAAAAAATATTTTAAACCTAAAAATTTAAAAAAAACTTACTTTTAGGGAAAAGTTTTAAAAGTTTGACAGCAGCCAAACCACCTCTGACACGACTCATTTTGTGTATTTTCTTCTCAGCCACTTAGAATTTTGTCAAAACATACTGTGGCACCTCCAACGCTAAAAAAGTAACCAAAATCTAAAAAAAGTCCCATCTAAAAATAAATAATTATATAAAGGATTTATGCGCAGTTGTCTGCAGATCCAATCGCTTTATTGATAAAGAATTGATAATACGTATTTTGATGTCGCCGGGGAAGGAAACTCGGGAAAGATTTCTAATAAAAATTGAAGCCAAAAGACATCATGCAGTTTTGATGTTAAAAAGAAAAAATTAAAAATAATAGTCAGCTGAACTTAAACCTAGGGATAAAAACGATAAACAAAATTCTCTTGGGTCAGCTGATTAAAATTGATCGGCAACCAGCGACAAACCAAAGGAACTGATGATAAAAAAATAAATAATTTTCAAGTACGAGCTGTTGTGCAAGAGAGGTCGGTGACGTCGGAAATCAAGAATTCCGCTTATTTTTAAATTGCTTTTCGAAATTTTCCTTCTTTTTGCCCTCAGTAGGGCCTTTGAGTTTACAAGTTACTAAAAAGGTTGGTAGAGCTTCCAACGAAAACTTCCAAGAGAGAAGTAAAAAATATAGGAGGGGGAACTATTAGGGAGGGGAAGTATAACGAAGGGAGACGTAAACGGAGGGGGACGTATAACGGAGGGGGAAGTATAAGGAGGGGAAGTATAACGGTCCAACGGAGGTGGAATTTTTTTTAATGTTCTAAGTTTGTTTTTTTCAAAAAATTTCCCAAGTTTTTTTTTTCAAAAAAATTTTCCGAGTTTTTTTCTCGAAAATTTTTCTAATTATCAAGGCAGAAATAACGGGACTTTTACACGAGAAAGGTCCCTCTGTAAAGGGTAGAAGTACGAAATTTCTCCCTACTAAAAAAATATAAATAAAAGTCAATTTTTTTACACCAAAAATTCTTAAAAATATAAGGATAATTGGTGAAATCGGACCAACGGTTCGGCGCAGCGAATTTTTAAAATTTTCATATCTCCGCCATTTTTCGAAATTCAAAAATTCAAAGTTTTTTTTGCAGTTTTTTCGCAAAATTTTTTGAAGTATCAAGGAAGAAATAATGAGATTCCCCAAGATGCTGTTCTTACAAAGGGTGGAAGTAGCAAATTTCTCCCTACTAAAAAACAATTTTTTTACACCAAAAATTGTAAATAAAAGAGTATTTGGTGAAAAATTTTTTTAAATTTTAAACAGAAAAATTTGGTAAAATCGGTCAGAAATCGTAAAGTTTTCCGGAAAAAATCTGGAAGACCCTTTTCCAAAAACCAGACCTGGAGGGTAAAACAATAACTTCTTTAAAGAAATTACAATTTCTCAAAAAAATTGTAAAAAATTTCGATTTTCTCCAATTGTTGCCCTAGTTTATTTTATTTCGTTTAACACTTTTTAAGTGCTTAATCCATTGCTCGAAAAGCATTTATTTTAACAGATGATGGTTGAATCCTCAAAATGAAGAAAATAAATTTTTAATGAAATATAAAGTGAAATATAAGTAATCGTAAATTCGATGTCAGTCTAGTTTAAATCAAATTTTCGTAATTATTGTCAGAAGTAAATTCTGGTGAATCAAAATGAGCTTTGAAAACAGCAGGAATTTCTTTGATCATATCGGAAGCGAGCATTGACCTTGAATGAATTCCGAATGCGACTCTGCTGCAAGTTCTGGTCAGAAATGATGAAGCGTAAACAGCAAGAATATGATCAGGGATGTCATCGGAAGCAGGAGGGCTATCAGACCATTTCCTTAGAGCAGTCCATGCTGAAAAAGTCGCCAGAATCCCCGAAAGAATATCGCCCTGTCCTCCACATCTTCTGAGAGAGCCGGCTGTGTCGGAAGTAATGTGGATCTTGGAATCGGAAATGAGGTCTACGTTGCCTTTCAGCATTATGGTAACATTTTCACCGATTTCGTGGCAGAGACGTTTCATCAATAGTTCGGTCGGTTGTTCATATTTGTTGCCTAGAAAAACGCTGACGAGTAAATCGAATTCCACACAGTTTGGTGAGATAGACTTGTCCTGAATAATCTTTGAGAATGGTTGGATTGTGGGTAAGAAAATGAAGGGCGTCAGCGTCTAAAATCATCGGTCGATACCTCCCGGCTTCCGTCGGTGTCACTTTTAGCATTTCGATGATATCTTTGACTTTGCTGAAGACGGTATCGTGACGTCCCAAGCCTGGACCGATGACGACAGAATGCATTTTTTTAAGCCAAGGTCTTATCCTAACGGCTGCATCATCAGAATCGAGAAAAGGGCAAACCATCAATTCCGGACTGTACGATTTTATCGACTGCGAAGCGCTTGCTGCACAAAAAACGTAAGCAAGATCCGCCCCTGTCCTTAGAGCACTCATCCCAGAAAAAACTCCGGAAAATTCGACGGAACCACCGAATATTCCTATTCTTCCACAATTACCTTTATGTGAAGTTTCCATTAAAACAGGAACTAATTTTATTGAATCTCGTATTAATTTTCGACAATCGACGGCTTTGGACATTTTTATTGCTTTGTAATCAACTTATCAATCGTTGATACGTTATCAGTCTATCACTTTGTTTACCACCGGCTAGAGCAGTCATGCCAACTGTAACTTTTTAAGTCTTTTTTTTTTTACTTTCAAAGTTTTCTCAAATATTCATTGTTAGTCAACCTTTTTTTGAAAATTTTGTAAGTTCTTTTTTTCAAACGTTTTCTAAGTGTCAAGGAAGAAATAATGGGCTCTTTGGCCTAGGGATGTCCCTCTCGTAATGGGTCGAAGTATAAAATTCTCCCTACTAAAAAAAAATAATAAAAAAGTGGCAATTTTTTACACCAAAAATTCTTAAAAAATATAAGGAGTAATTGGTGAAAATTTGGTGAAAATCGGACCAACGGTTCGGCCGCAGCGAATTTTTAAAATTTCAAACAGACATATCTCACCATTTTTTTCGAAAAATCGCTCTCGCCAGTTTCTTGTTCACCGACTAAAGAAAATTTGGTGAAAATCGGTTGAAAACTGTGGCCGTAAAGTGTTCCGGAAAAAAAATGCTACGGACGGACGGCCGGCACACAGACAAAGTAGAGATCGGTAAAGATCAATATCGAATTGACCTCCGGGGTCTGGAAGACCCTTCCCCAAAAACCCGACTTGAGGGTATCACAATAACTTCTAAGGAAGTTAAAACTAGGTACTACACTACTTAATGCGTTGGTTAAAATTGAACATTTTTTTTTTTAAATGTTAGAATACTGATGGAGGAAGACCAACGAGCCTGTAAACAAGCATCTTTTCAGAAATTTTAAGGATTTAGAGTAATCGATAACATAT
>JACGAQ010002085.1:0-46463 GCA_014119065.1 Orius insidiosus
CGCAGTTTGCCACCAACTGATATAGCAATGGTGGTCTCCCCACAAGTTGCGATGTGTGTAATGGTGAGCATAGTTGCCTTTCAAGCAGTTGATCCGCGTAAAACTTGTGGAAGACCACCATTGCTATATCAGACGATGAATACCACTCCACCATCGACAAGAAGGATGTTTTCCACCAACTGATATAGCAATGGTGGTCTCCCAACAAGTTGCGATGTGTAATGGTGAGCATAGTGCCTTCCAAGCAGTTGATCCGCGTAAAACTTGTGGAGAGACCACCATTGCTATATCAGACGATGAATACCCCACCATCGACAAGAAGGATGTTTTCCACCAACTGATATAGCAATGGTGGTCTCCCCACAAGTTGCGATGTGTGTAATGGTGAGCATAGTTGCCTTCCAAGCAGTTGATCCGCGTAAAACTTGTGGAGATACCACCATTGCTATATATCAGACGATGAATACCTGCTCTGATAGCTTTTTTTTATTCGAACTGCTGCTCCATTTTTTCCCGTAAATTTTAAGCTAACTCAAGAAGTAGTAGACCTGACAGTCAAGTAAGCATAAATTAGGCTCGTTTTGAAATTAATACGAGTACGACTTTTAGAGTAGAAATTCGTAATCTCTAATTTTTGGGTTCTAAAATTGTCTTCACTTTTAGGGTTGAAGACGAAAAAAGTGAAGAAAATAAGGATTTAGCGGGGAGAGAAGAAGTCCTCGACACGAATGACTTGACCAATGGGGCCGCTTTTTTACGACCCTGCGCCCGGGCGGGTCGACTCCCTTCCCCGGCTGGAAGACGAAGGTTCCCCCCCAGACGGAATTTCCCGTCGCCCCGAACCCGTACCTCCTTTTCAATTTTGTCAGTCAAGCTCCGGCCTCCGTGTCAAGTGAACCGTGATACTCGAAAGTTCCTCTAGTATTTGGATTAGTCCAAAAAATTATTTTCTCACCCACGTTTTAAATCAACGGCTTCAAAATTGCGGAAGACATGGCAACCAACCGTGCAGCAAAATCAGGCTTTGCTGCAGAAGCCCAGAGGAAGGTAAATACCATCGGAAAATTTAGAACATAAATTTCAGATATTAAATCCATTAAAATCATTTTTTACATTTTTGAATTTTAAGAATGTTCAAAAGACTAAATTATCAACAGGTGGGTTACTATTACGCAATCAAAATGCGGCTTTTTCTTTGTAAGTAAAACGCCCACTTTTATTGCATTTTATGACCTCAAGAAGTTTTCACGTGGGGTGCTAGTTATGGTTTAGATCAGCTAGGTGTAAAAAATTTGGAAAAAAAGGTTTTAAGCAAATTTTGAGCTTTCAGATTTGGTATTTTCAGCTTGATTATAACATTTTTCCTAAATCATAATATTTCTTAGAAAAACAAGAACGCGGTAGTCCACCCCTCCAAAGCAAACCCCACCCAAATATTCAGCCGGATTTTTTGACCGTGGGAACTCGTTTTTAAAAATAGAAATTTTATGGCTCATTTTTCTTTACCTGCACATTTTCCTGGAATCTCCGCTTTATTTTTTCGAGTGACTATTTTAGTGTATTTTCGAATTAGCGAATTAATTAATTCCTCATAATGGGATGGGACAAACAAAAAGGATAAACAAGCGCTGTTAAAACAAAGTCTTGTTTTCTATTCCACTCACAAAAATAATGCGTGGATGACCCAGTGACCTCGAAGGATTTAAGGAGAGATCGATAACATCTGGGATCCTCCCTGGATGTTCGTGTGGGAGGTAACCAGGAAATCATAACCTTGAAACATTTCATTAAAAAAAAAAGTTATAATAAATTCGAAAGAAAAAGCATGGGAAAAAACTAATTTTTTCATTCTAAAAGTCACATTCTGACATTCTTTCCTTTTTAATTTTTTATTTTCAACCTTTCGACAGTTATTTTCTTATGACTAAACGACAAAATTATACCTCAATGCCTGATTAGATACGAATGAAGAATCCCATTAAAATTTTTATATCGTTTCTCATTATTTCGAAGAATATTTATGATATATGATATCGACAAAAATATTTTTTTTAATTTTTTTATTTAAAATAATCTGACCGTTTTCTCTTCGGGGCCTGGAAGACTCCAAAAAACCGGAAATGGAAGAACTTCCCTTGGGTAATTCGAATAATCGACTAAGAACTTCTAAGTCAAAACCGCATGGAAAGTCCATCTGCCCTCTGGCTTCAATTTAGTTATAGAAAAATTGTTTACAACTTCCTCAAAGAGAAGTTTTCTGTAGACCCTCCTAAGGGCCTGCCAGACCCCGTTAGTAGGTAGAAATTTAGGGCTGTTAACCACCGTTCCGTGCGGCCTGGCTAGGCGAAGACTCATTTTTTACCTTTTTTTCGACAGTAGATATGAAAACATTAGTTGCCCTACCTTGAGGAAGTTCCCGTTGGGGCCATCCAGAGTACTTAATTATAGGTTCTTTTAACTTCCTCAAAGAAGTTTTGTGATACCCTCCTCCGAATCTCAAATCTAATATTGATCTTTTTAATTTTCCCAACGAATTTTCTAAGTCCGACACCATTTTTATGCTTAATTTTCCTTCCTTCCTCAATCCCTTGGCCACCTGCATCGCTTTGGTAGGTACATTAAAATATTTTGCCAACAGAGGGGGAGGTCTTAAGGGTTTAAGTCTTTCGACTTTTTTTTAGAAAGGGCGTTTTACCGCGAATAAGTAGTACGCAGTACGAGCTAAATACTTCCTGGCCCTTGGGATGTTTCGGAAGCAGTTGGGATGAAGCACACCTGCTTATTTCGAAACCATCTGACACATCGAGTGACTCACGAAGGGACTCACTGAAGGGCCGAGACCCTTTCTTATTTATAACTTTCTCAACTTAAAAAAATTGTTCTTGCCCTCCGGGCTTGTAAAATGTCATATCCTTCGATCGTGCATTTTATTGGAAAGTTTTTTTCGAAATCGGACGTAGTTTCATCGAAATGCAAATTGGCCTCAGATTCATGTTTGAGATAAAATAGATTTTGGAAAAAAATCTACGTAAAAAATTATCCTCATTAATTTTAACACATAATAATTTATATGTTTTGAAAATGACCGAAAACATGAAAATTTTTGGGGAAAAAAGTACTAGTATAGAGTTGCCCCCGAAGAGAACTTCGTCAAAGTTGAGCAAAACTTTTTCATCCCTAATGTCGAAAACATTTTTTCAATATCAAGGTGGAAATGGTGTGTCTTCGCCCTGCCAGGACACACGGAACGGGCGAGATACCCCAAATTTCTCCCAACTATATTTTTTGTGAAAAATTTTTATCGAATTCGTCATAGAGGATATGAGACAAGAGCTCAAAAAATACTTTTGGAAAGGAAGTAGGTGGGGTTGATTTAAAAAAAATCGAATTTGACGTTCGTGCTCAAGAGCAAATAGGCCGAAACGGCTGACTCACCGATAAGGAATCTTTTACACAATAATTATTGACTCACTATTTTAGAAATTATTGAATCTAAAATTATTGAGAATATTCACTTGAAGGATGAGTGATAAATGATAATTTAGCCTTGAGGAGTCAGTGGACAAATTAACTTGAGTTTTCTCGGATTCTTCCAGACCTCGAAGAAAATTTATCTTCACTACCGTACTTTTAAGTATCTAGGTAGAAAAAATTGCACGGGCTTTCCCTGTTTGGCAGCTCGAAAAATTCCATCTTTAAAAAAATTTTCGATTAAAAACCACATCCGTTCATTCGTCCTTGTTTCTTATCGCACAAAATTTAATAGAACCGATGATATAATTTTTTTCTCAACTAAACGGAGCGAATCGATGAATAGAGTCTTTTTTGCTCGATTTCACACTCTCTGTTCGAACTTCATTTGCAAGATCCTTGACACGATTTTTGAAGAATAAATGACAAAGCCTGCATTTCGACAAATTTTCCACTTTAGAAATGGGAAAGTTTAAAATTTTCAAGTTATTTTTTTTCTTATGTTTTCATAAATCGTGACTTTTAAAAACGATTTCTGCACGATTTCCCCTTTCTTTTCTCTAAGAAATCAAGATGTCAAAAATCGGAGCTTTTCGCAACAAGAAAGAGAGAGAAAAAAATGTTTTGGGATCAAAAAAGGTGAAAGAAAAAAAAATCCCTGTCATAAGCAGTTGCATTGACCTCATCCAAGTTGATTCCACTGCGTGGGATGTTAGTTTCTCTTCGGACACCTTAGAAACTAAAATGTTCGTAGGAAAACCTCTCAATTCCTCATAATTCAGATAAAAATCTTTTAAAATGTAGGTAGATGGAAGTAATCTTGACATCTTTCGTTTACCTTCGGGGGGTCGAATATGGGCAAATGGAACATGGAGATAAGAGATTTAAAGGACATCTCTATATAAAAGTAACGAGGTTTTTAGATTTTTTTTAAACATTAAAATTGAAATACATGCTCAATGGATAGGGCGTCTGAAATAGGGAGAACGTAGAAAAACCGGTTCGATGAAAAATAAAGTAAATCGTATGTCCGGATATTCCATAAACGCCCTCTCTAGTTCACTATGAACTCGAAGAATTTTTGTGCTTTTGGGCGTTTTTAACTTTCTCAAAGAGATGTTGTTAGATTACTCTCCGTGTTCGGTTTTTAGCTGAGCCTCGCAGACCTCCGGAAATTGGTTGTCTCTGTTGCCGGCCGTCAGTAGCTTTTTCCACTTTACGGCCGCATTTTTCATCCCGTATTCACCGAATCTTCCTTTCGCAACTTGTAATTCCCAAGAGCTTTTTTTCAAAATTTGCAAAAATGGCAGGGTGTAGTTATTTTGATTCGCTGCGGCCCGCACCATAGGTCCAATATCACCAAAAACTCCTTAAATTAATTTTTTTGTCTTCTTTTTTCCCCGGATAGTAGAGAGAAAGTCTGTCTGTTCACGCCCGTTGATGGCTTAGTTAGAAGAAAAAACATCTGTCACCTTTATTTTTGGCCTTATGTGGATAAAAAGCAAAACTGCATTTTTAGCTGACATTAATAATTGCATTTTTAGTCTAAATTTATGTTTAAGATATCGCCTTGTTTTAGTTGACTGTATAGTATATTAGTGTTTCTTTTCTATTTGTTTTTCTGGCTTTTTCAAAGTGACGGCTCATATCTTTGTTCCACTTGTGGCTAAAAAAAGTGACATAATCAAGAAGGCCCTTGCTACTCTAATTGAAGGACACGACCTTTTTTTTCGTCCATGAATTTGTTTTATTTTTTAATGTTTTATTTTAAACAAAAGGAGTCCTCGATCATTCGTCATTTTGTTTAGTTAGTAAATGTAAAGACGCGAGTTTTGCGCTGTTGCCGGCTTTCGCCTATCTTGAATCTTCGACAGTACAAAACGACGATAACTAATACAATCCGGACACTCCCCCGTCCTCTAATTCTCTCCTATCTGCTAGGACCTTCGCGTTTTGGTGACATTTGCCTTTTAGTTTTTTCGCTCTCTCTCCTTTTACACTCTCTTTATCCTTGGTTCTTTATCGCCCCAAATACCTTTCTCGATTTTAAATCCAAACATAAACATTATTGTATTCTACAAACAATGGTACAATTATCTCTTATATAAGAAAACTGCATTCTTTAGCACTTTTGCCAACTGAAATTCCTTGGGAAAAGAAACGGTCTTCACATCATTGAGAAAATATTATGAGAAGAGTATAAGGAATTCTGTTATTTTTTCAGTTATTCTCAGTTAAAACTGAAAGGTGGTACCTTCCTTACTCCTGCTATCCACCCACCAGGATTTCTTAATGATTCCTCAAAACCTATTTGGTCCTAGCGAGACATTGATCAAAATCTACCTAGTCCGTAATATAAGCTTTAAAAAAGGCTGATACGTCCGTAGCAGAATAGTTTAGGTCTCATATTTAGTTGGCGAGTTCAGCTACTTTGAAGAGATGGCAAAATGCCCAAGGTCAATGTCCAATTCGTGAATGGAACAAAGGTTTCCTGGCAGACCTTCTTCAGGTGGACCCCAAGTCCGTGTACTATAGGTCTGCTGACTGGACACATCAAACTCCGCCAACACCTCCAAAGTATGTGCGGAGTGGCGGAGGAGGAAACAGCAGAGCAGCCTCTGTTATTGCGAAGACTTGGGAAAGCAGTGGTTCATGTGCTGTAGGAGAAAAACTCAGCTCACTCTATTCTTTGAGATCTCTTTCCTGCATCTGCAGCTAATTAAAAGCGATGGACATAGAGCCTGGAAGCGCACAATAGACCCAAAAGAGTCGAGGAGCTATGATCTGGCGTTTGCTATTCTAGTTAGCAAGGATTTATTGGTAATTCTAGATGGCAATTTAAGCTGTTTGTAGAGCTGCTACTCTCATAGGGTCTTGGTAGGTCATACTAGCTTGTTGAAGGATCTGATCGACTTGATTTTTGCTCTTCGAATTCAAGTTTTTCTGCTGTAGTGTATGAGCTCAAGGATCTTCCATGATCTTCAGGTGGAACCCAAGTCCAACATATTATGTCTGCTAAATGGACACAGCGAACTCCGCCAACACCTCCAAAGGATGTGCCGAGTGGCAGAGGACAGAACCTGGTTTCTGGAGGATGAAACAGCAGAGCCTCTGTTATTGCGAAGACTTGGGAAAGCAGTGGTTCATGTGCTGTAGAAGAAAAACTCAGCTTGCTCTATTCATCTCTCGATGAATCTCTCTATCCTGCCTCTGGAGGCCAATGAAAAGAGAGCTTGAAAGCGCACAATAGACCCAAAAGAGTCAAGAGCAGCATGATCTGGCGTTTGCTATTCTAGTTAGCGAGGATTTATTGGTAATTCTAGATGGCAATTTAAGCTGTTTGTAGAGCTGCTACTCTCATAGGGTAGGTCATACTAGCTTGTAGAAGGATCTGATCGACTTGATTTTGGTCCTCGAATTCAAGTTTTTCTGCTGTAGTGTATGAACTCAAGGATCTTCCATTTTCTTAATTAAAATATTGATAAAAAAAACCTAAAAATGTCATAACCAGAAGTTATGATGCGCTATAATTAAAGTATCGTTCACCCTTTATTTGGCGTATTAACGAGGAAGCCAATTGCCTACGACATCCTGTAAAGGGGGCCTGATTGGGCTAATTGTAGTTTACAATGCATTTTTTTTCAAGTTCTAAAAATGTATTATTTTTTTGCAGATCAACAGCAAATACAGTGAAGAACATGCTCAAGAGTGCTTAGAATGGATCCGAGCGATCACCGGCGAGGCCATCAACACCTCGGGCGACATGGACAACTTCTACGAAGTGCTCAGAAACGGAACTCTTCTTTGCAGGTAAAATTATGAAATGGAAATATTTAAAAATAATGTTTGTCTTTGAAGGTTGGTCAACCACATGAAACCTGGATCGGTGAAAAAGATCAACGAAAGCTCGATGGCCTTTAAATGCATGGAAAACATCAACAATTTCTTGGAGACTGCACGGGAAATGGGAGTCCCAGCTCAGGAAACTTTCCAAACCGTCGACTTGTGGGAAAGGCAAAATCTTAACTCTGTCGTCATCTGTCTTCAATCGCTTGGAAGAAAAGTACATTCACTTTTTTAGCCTAAACGGTATAATTTTTTTCCTCTTTTTCATAAAGGGTGCGGTTTATGGTCAGCCGAGCATCGGACCTAAAGAAGCCCAGAAAAACGTTCGCAACTTCACCGAGGACCAACTGAGAGGCGGACAAGCGGTCATTAGCCTTCAATACGGAAGCAACAAAGGGGCCAATCAAAGTGGAATCAATTTCGGCAACACCAGACACATGTAAAACTCCAAATCCACTGTAAATAACATTCCAAAAAAAACAAATGTATCCGGAAAAACAAAATGTTACAAAATTTAGGTGCTAACGACACAAAATAGCTCTTCCTTAAATCTATATATCTATATTTAGGTTATAATTTATTTCATAGAAATAAGATTTTTTTTCTTTTTTTTAAATTATTTTTTTAGACAAGCATACGGAAGATCTTCCATTTTTTAACGCTTTATAAGAAAGTCTTTCTTTTAACCAACGAATTTTCAGAAAAGAGAAGTAAAATTTTTGTAAAGAAGAAGAATATTGTAGAGTATAAAATATATTTTCAGAATCTTGAATAAATTATTTTGTTCTACTAGTGTAATTTGTTGATTTATTTAAAACTTTTAACTTGAGAAGTTATTGAATTACCCTCCATGTATGGTTATTGCGAGAGGTCTGCAGTGACGGCAGTACAGTGGTCGCCAGTTTTTTTCGAACACTTCAAGGCCGCCACTTTCATTTGATTTTCACCAAATTACAGAATCTTCCTCTCATAGTTTTTTGAGAGATTTTTTTTTAAATTCACAAAAATGGGGAATATTTATCTGACTACTTGCAAATTGTTTTGAAAATAGAATGTGTTCCATACTAAACTTATTGGTACAGAATCATAAATAGCTTTTCCAATATACAGGGTGTCCGGAAACACATGGCAAGCGTCTGGGAGAGCGTTAAAAAGTGGTTTTACGAAAAAAAGTTAAATGTAAACCCCCCTTAATTTAAATCAAAGAATTTGATGGTGTAGTTTAAAATCCGCCTGGATATACAGGGTGTCCCAGACACAACCTAACTTCGTTATTTCAAATGAGAACCCCTATTTTTTATTTCAGATTCGTAATCTACGCAAAATTTCAAGTAGATTTGAGTACTCATATGACAATTTTGGACAACTTTTAAAAAATGTCAAAATTTAGCGTTTTTTGCGCTAAAATCCGTTAAAATTGACCTAGGAGACTCGTTTTTTTTTTAATTCCACTTATTTTTTCCCGAAGAATCTAACTGTCTCAAATTTGAGCATCTTCGCATTCAGCATCACGAGATTTCGTCGCTAATGGCCTTTTTTCAAGTTAGAACCCAAATTTTTAGTTCAGAAATGAAAATTAGCACTTGTTGAAAGGAATTTTTCTTTCGGACCACAAATTTTGAAAGAGCTACAGCGTCTTTTGTGTTTATGCATCAAAAATTAAAATTCCGTCAACAAATCGCTAATTTCCATTTTTGAAGTATGGAATTTGGAGTTAAACTTGAAAAAAGGCCATTAGCGACGAAATCTCGTGATGCTGAATGCGAAGATGCTCAAATTTGAGACAGTTGGATTCTTCGGGAAAAAATAAGTGGAATTAAAAAAAAACGAGTCTCCTAGGTCAATTTTAACGGATTTTAGCGCAAAAAACGCTAAATTTTGACATTTTTTATAAGTTGTCCAAAATTGTCATATGAGTACTTAAATCTACTTGAAATTTTGCGTAAATTACGAATCTGAAATAAAAAATAGGGGTTCTCATTTGAAATAACGAAGTTAGGTTGTGTCTGGGACACCCTGTATATCCAGGCGGATTTTAAACTACACCATCAAATTCTTTGATTTAAATTAAGGGGGTTTACATTTAACTTTTTTCCGTAAACCACTTTTTAACGCTCTCCCAGACGCTTGCCATGTGTTTCCGGACACCCTGTAGAAAAAGAAAAATATTAAGTAATCACTCACCTTTTGAAATGCCGATAAAAGAAAACGCCTTTTTTTAAAAAGGAAGAAGAAGAAAGAAGCTCTCCTGGCAGGCTAAGACACGTCTGAAGGGGGGGGGGGGTAAACCACTGCTTTCTTGATAGGTCACATGGATTATTTTGATTTCTTAATAATACTGAAGGTTTTTTTCAAAATTTGTAAAAATGTGAGAAAGAATTTAACTTTAAAAAACATTCAAAACTTAGTATTTTCAACTTTTTTGAGAAATTCGCAAAAAACCTTGAGGGGGGGGACCACTGCTTTCTTGATATGCAAGAAACAAGTTTGAACCTGCGTCCTCTAGACTGAGAGATCTGAAACTTAAAACTCTGTTCTCCTCTTCTTAAAAGTGAGTAAAACTTCTTTTTTATGAACCTTTATTGCAAAAACTGATCACAGAATTGTATTTTAAACTATTTGAGTCCATTTAATAATAGTGAGAGCCCAGTCTCTCATTTGAAGTTTTCCTGTATCTCTGGGTGGATAAGCTTTCTTCCCCTCTCACACTTTTTACATATTATCTTTTAATAAACAAAAATGAAGCACTTATTTGTATGGTTGGTATTGTTTTAGTTACAAGGTTGTACAGGTTTTGTCAAAGATTAAAGAAATTTCTCATTTTGGTGAATTGTGAAAAAAGCGAGTGATCTCTAAAGTGAAAAAATGAGCCAAACACATTGTCCGCTGAATCTTTGAGGTCTTCGGGTAAAGTTTCTAATGATGATTGGGATTGTTTTTAGCTTTGTTCCAACCGCACTCTTGTAGCAATCGCAGAAGGATTTGGACTTGAGTTTTACGTCACTCAATCGCTTGTCTGTCAATTCTGAAGCCATCTGACGTCAAATTAGATGTGCAAATCCTTCAGCTCATGCTCCAGAAAGTTTCAAACCAGTATCAAACTGCGGTTGGAACAAAGCTGTGTGTGGGGGGGGGGCTGTAAAAAGAAAGAGTGGTAAAACCAATGTAAAGGTCTTTTTTGTTTATTTAAATTAAACTTATAAAACTACACAATATTTTTTAATAGAATCTTCAATCAATTTAAGCATTTCTTTAGCTCCGCTTTTGCATATTTCAAGGGCGGAGTTGAATTCTTGAGAAGAGCCAGTGCCTTCAAAATTGACCATCACAGACGAGTAGTTAACACATTCGAATGCCGCGGTCATCATGTATTTTGAATCCTGAAAGAAGAAAAATATTAAGTTAAAGTCAATTTTTAGTGAAAATATAGTGAGAATAGAGTACAATTTGAAATGAAAAATTAATTTCATACTTTGATTTCTTCTCCTGTAGGGTTGAGAATGATTTTTCCATTTTTATCACAGCAGCATGAGCTAGCAGTGACCATATGTTTCATTTCCATTCCCGACGCCATCATCGCTAAACATCCAGCGTTCACCGCACAACATAAAATCTATAAAAAATATAACATTTTTTGAGTTAGATCTAAATAATTTTGAGTTTAAATATTTACCGATGAATCGTCTTGAAGTTCTTGGACGAGGAGCATCGATTCATGCCGAGAGAACGGCCTCGGGAAAAATACAGACTCGCAAGCACTTCTAATTAAATCTTCGATTACTTTAAAACTATTACCTAAAAAGTTTAAATCATTAATATAATATTCATTAAAAACTATTTGGAAAGGGGAAAAGTAGAAGTGTTGAGGTGATACTCTAATAAATTGCGCAATTCCTTGGTTTTACTCTAGAAACAGACATTTATACTAGATTATTTAGCATTTCATCCACTTTTGACCAAAAAATACCCATTTTAAAGGATTTAGGAGTCGAAGAATTCAATTATTTTTGACTTTGTGCTGGTTTTTGGGGCGTTTTCTTACGCTCTTGGTTAAAAAGTGCACATTTTAATAGGATTTTATGGCATTCTCTACAATTTTTAGGCAAAAAACCACCCCTGACCACCATCACTGACAAGGGTAAAACCGGCTTTAGCTTTTGCTGAGTTTAGGGTATATTTTGATGAATTCTAGAGGCAGTGGATTCATCGCTTCAATGAAAAACTTACAATGAGTCCAGGCTTTCGTTCTGTAAATAACTTGAAAAGCAACGTCATCCTGAATTTTCAAATGTTTCAACTCATGAGGCCCATATAAAGCGGCTAAAACGACATTTTTTCCTAAAAAAAATTAACAGTGAAAACTTTTGTTGTTAAGTACATTACCTATTGAAAGTATCGCTGATCCTTCTGCTTTGTTTAAAACGTTTATTTCGAACTTAACTCGCGATTTCTCTTCACTATTTGCTAGATCTGTACTTGGAACATCTATTTTAGTACCTTCATCCATATTTAATTTAAAATCACAGATTTATTTGAAATATTTTAATTTTAACAACAAAGCGTGGTCATAACCTAAGGCACGGTTATCGTCTATCATGTGAGTTACAAGCTAGCCAACAGCAATCACATTCTCGTTGTATGTACTTGGAGATCAACTTTTACAGGATATTTGAGGATGGTGTATGGTCACAATTCCTAATTGCACTTTGCTAACTTAGTGCTAGTTCTTCAAAGGTCAAAATTTTCCATTTTTTTCTCATTATACAAAAAAAAATTATAAGTAAAAAATACTCGTTTTTATAGTTTTTTGCGTAAGGAGAAATTTAATTTTTAAAATTCAATATTTAGAATTACTTATTCCAAGTTTCAATCAAATTTTTAAAATTAGTGTCGAGTAGAAATGGCTTTGTTTCAACCTCAGTTTGTAACTGGTTTGAAACTCATGGAGCATGCGCAGAAGGATTCGCACGTCAAATTTGACGTCAGCTGACTTCAAATTTGACGTCGTTGACGTCGAAATCCTTCTGCGCATGTTCCAGGAGTTTCAAACCAGTTTCAAACTGCGGTTGGAACAAAGCTAATATAATAGGTAAGTATGCAAGTCTTCCCATGTCATACGAAATTGGTTCAACAGCCCAAATTTCTTTCTACTATCGAATTTATTATTTTAGTTTCAACTAAATAATTTTATTTCAACAAATTCTGGGGGGGGGGGTATTTTAAAGGGCAAATAAATTTTAAAAAATCTAAGGAGTTTTTGGTGAAGATTAGAAAGCGACTGTACGGAAATTTCTAAAAATCTACCTATTTTTTGACATTTTGGTTGGCGTGGGGCAACCTTTTTGGCCAACGCCCCCTTGTACTACCCTAAAGCCGGCACTGTCGATCATGAAGTTGTCTTTGGTGCCGGCCGTCCGTCGCGTCGCCAATTTTGGATCACATGAGGCATGCAATTTTCATCCGATTTTCAAAATTTTGGTATATTTTTTAAACTAGTTTTCTGAAGAAAATGAATTTTTTCTTGAAACCTTTAGAGCACAGTCAGTTCCTCCCAATTGCTACTTTAAATTAGATTTTGAACAGAAACAAAAAAAAACTTTGCGAACAGTCCATTAATAAATAAATATCTTTAGTACTTGAGTTTTCCTGCGACACAAAATGAACGTGAAAATAATGTATAGGAAATTACGGAAGTAGGAGTTCGACACGTGTAAAGGAAAAAAAGGTGGTATTGCTATGAAGCACAGAGGAACCAATACACAGAGTAACAACCGACCCTCTCTTTTGGCAGTAATTTTAACGACGTAGTACTGCCCAAAGCGCTAGATGCCGCCACGGTCCGCCTTGGGCCGCCGCCCAAGGTCGCCCAAGCCCAAGCGATAGTTCCATGCGCCGCCACTGCCCATGGCGCTGTTTGACTTTGTTTTGAAAATCGCACCCGCTCGGCTGCGCTAAAAGCAACCAACAATATTGTCATTATTATCGCTTATCTATCACTTTATCCCAAAACCATTTTTTAAAATTGTAAACCATTTTAAAAAAAGGGAAAAAAAAGACTAAATAACGTTTCATACCTACTGTGATTCCACAACCAAATTTTCGCCTTAATCTCAGTGTCTTCTACCAGAATCAAGGGTTTTTAGCAAAGATTTTAGAACGGAAATGTATTAGTTCCGGTAATTTATTTTATTGTAAGATGTTATGTTTTTGTAAATAAAGTGTAAGTAGAGTAGAACAATATTGCAAATTTATTCTTCTTTGATGAGTTTTATTTGACCTATGCAGTTAATTTTCTTTTTTCAATCAAATCAGTGTTAAGATCTTAAGGGAAAAGGGTACTTGAATCAAGAACCCCTTGTCAAAATTTAATGACATTTCATATTCTACTCAATAAAAGTCTGTTCTTTTGAATATCAAGTTTCTAATGGAATCGGATAAGTAGAAATCACTTTAAATGGGTGGCACCCGCCAAATGCTCAAGTACCGGGAAAAGATTTAGGAAAATCTTTTAAGGTACGTTTCCATCTGCACTTATTCCAAGATTGGCCCCATTGCAGACATTCCTCTTGAGCATGATGAACTCGATGTAAGTGTGAAACACACTTTGGAACGTTGCTCAATAACTTACTTTAGTGGCTATCTCGCTAACAAAGTCAGTGAGGTGTTTCATTGCGATCATTGTGAAAATATGTTGACCACTGCTGAATTCTTAAATGATAAAAACCATTTGTTGATATTGAATAGAGACTATTCACAATCAAAAGAAATAAGCTACTTGAAACATCCCTCTAAAGATTTGGTACACATCATAGAACTCAGTTTAAGATGTTTTACATCTATCTTTAGCAGTGTATTTCATAAAAAGGGGGTGGCAGAAATAATTTTTAATGAAATTAATTCCACAGTTTTAGATTGTGTAGAGTGGTCCAAAAATTATTCATGTCAAGACCACTTGAAATATATAATAAAATTCATGATTAAAGTTAAAGTTTACAAAGAATGTAGAATGTTCCTCAAAAATAGAAAAGTCACGAAGAGTGGGAATGCAAAAATTGACAAATTCAAAAATGTTTGAACGAAAAGACAATAATCAATTTACAAGTAAATTTGTTGCCAAATAAAAATTATAAATAAAATAAAATACAAAAAATTTATATATACTGTTGGCCACACTGCCAGTAATATTATGTTGGTGCAAAAATAAAGCAGGTTTTTGGTATGCAGTAAAAGCTAGCTACAATTTAACTTCAACCAAATATATATTTTATTTGAATAGCTTCCATGAAAATTCATACTCTTTTGCCAAATGCACAACTAATGCTTTGTTCCCAGAAGCAACAAACATTATTTTCGCACCAACTCAAAATTAATGCAAAACTATAAAATGGATTGCAACGCTATATTCCTCCACTTAAAAAAAAAAAAAAAAAAAAAAAAAAAAAAAAAAAAAAAAAAAAAAAAAAAAAAAAATTATAATAATAACAAATAAATAAAGTAATAAAACTAATATATTCTTATAAGGTTCAGTTGACGAGAAAAAGCAGTTTAATTACAAATGAGAAGGCAAAATGTAATAACGCAATACACCACGTCATTAAATTTATACGTTCAAAGTGGTTCCAATCAAATTGGGTTAAATTTCATTCGGATGGACGAAAACAAAAAAGTGTATAGGTACCTGAAAATATATAAACGTAATAATTTATAGTGTTTTTAGTTGAATTACATTTTGCCAAATTATCACTTATAGTACTTAAAACCTTCCGTTTAAAAAACAATTTGATAAATTAATTCACGGTTATGTATAAAATGATTAGTTGAAGTTTATCTTGGTGTCTTCAGTGAGCTTAAACCGAAGGTATTTTGAACTAATGAGTAATTCCAGTGGAGGTTTTATTACTGCCGTCATTGCATGAAGAATGTTCGAAATCTTTATTTAAAAAACATTGTTGTCATGATTTATGTATTCTTTTAAAAATTTCCTTCACAGTAACGATTTCGAAAATTCAATAAACTGAACCTGTGAATATAATGAACTACTTATATTGATGGAATTGAATTGAAAAAAAAAATCTACCTAAAAGTTAATAAATTAGTATGCTAATGATGAAAGTACCAAAAATTTTTAAACAAACCTGTGAAAACATTGTTTTGTCTATTCAATCTATGTACATTGATATGTGCATTGAAAGAAGAATATTATGTTTTTGCAGCCCGTCCTAAGTCGGGATTAATTGTGAAGGAAAATTTTTAGTACAGTAGAACCTCAGTAATCCGTCTTCCGCTAGACCGACTCTCCAGGTTATCCAACCCGAGGAGTCAGTCAAGGAAAAACTTTCATCCTTATCAAATTTTTCATTTTTCCTGTCAAGAGTTACCTACATATTATATACCTAATAATGTATAACTGTAATGTGTAATAAAATGTATACCTGCTTTTAACAGTTTTAACTGGGTAGGTAGATAATAAAGAAAAAAAAAAAACACGTGTTCTTTATGTATGTCCGCTTAATCCGACCTTTATTCCGTTCCGCCTTATCCCTTGGTAAAATGATATTGTACAAGTCATTAAGAGTTAATGTTATGTATGCCAGTCACAAAAATATTATTACTTGTATATATACAGGGTGTCCGGAAACACATGGCAAGCGTCTGGGAGAGCGTTAAAAAGTGGTTTTACGAAAAAAAGTTAAATGTAAACCCCCCTTAATTTAAATCAAAGAATTTGATGGTGTAGTTTAAAATCCGCCTGGATATACAGGGTGTCCCAGACACAACCTAACTTCGTTATTTCAAATGAGAACCCCTATTTTTTATTTCAGATTCGTAATCTACGCAAAATTTCAAGTAGATTTGAGTACTCATATGACAATTTTGGACAACTTTTAAAAAATGTCAAAATTTAGCGTTTTTTGCGCTAAAATCCGTTAAAATTGACCTAGGAGACTCGTTTTTTTTTTTTAATTCCACTTATTTTTTCCCGAAGAATCCAACTGTCTCAAATTTGAGCATCTTCGCATTCAGCATCACGAGATTTCGTCGCTAATGGCCTTTTTTCAAGTTAGAACCCAAATTTTTAGTTCAGAAATGAAAATTAGCACTTGTTGAAAGGAATTTTTCTTTCGGACCACAAATTTTGAAAGAGCTACAGCGTCTTTTGTGTTTATGCATCAAAAATTAAAATTCCGTCAACAAATCGCTAATTTCCATTTTTGAAGTATGGAATTTGGAGTTAAACTTGAAAAAAGGCCATTAGCGACGAAATCTCGTGATGCTGAATGCGAAGATGCTCAAATTTGAGACAGTTGGATTCTTCGGGAAAAAATAAGTGGAATTAAAAAAAAAAAACGAGTCTCCTAGGTCAATTTTAACGGATTTTAGCGCAAAAAACGCTAAATTTTGACATTTTTTAAAAGTTGTCCAAAATTGTCATATGAGTACTCAAATCTACTTGAAATTTTGCGTAGATTACGAATCTGAAATAAAAATAGGGGTTCTCATTTGAAATAACGAAGTTAGGTTGTGTCTGGGACACCCTGTATATCCAGGCGGATTTTAAACTACACCATCAAATTCTTTGATTTAAATTAAGGGGGGTTTACATTTAACTTTTTTTCGTAAAACCACTTTTTAACGCTCTCCCAGACGCTTGCCATGTGTTTCCGGACACCCTGTATATTACTACTTGCATTCTAATCAATTATTTTTTGGTAATAATTTAAAGTAAGTACATAATACCTAATTTGAAAATTTACACCTCTGCTTATGTTTAAAAAAATAACAATATAGGTACCTAATAAAATATTTAAAGAATTAATAAAATAAAAGTGATATAATAATTAAAGCTGTTCTGAGAGTTGAAACTACGGACAACTGAAAAGACCACAGAAAAAACGAATTAATTCGAGGGTTTGTACGCGGTGTGAAGCCGTAGGCAGTAGGCACCTTGTTTTATAAATTTATAAAGGGGTTCCCCGGTGCACGAAGTTGGTGGAGGGGAGCCGGGAGAACGACCTCGAAGTTCGAACACATCGAGGAAGGGTCATGATCCGAAACGGAGGAAAAACTTAAAACTCTTCACCGAGGCGCATTCTCTAGGACTCAGATGGTACCAGGTCCCTTCCCCACCTCGCCCATCGACTTGTCTGCGGGATTTTTACGGGCCGTTGTTACTCTGTGTATTGGTTCCTCTGTGCTATGAAGGTGTTGCGCCTGGCATTTCGCCCTCGCCTGGAAACGGCTTTAGAGAGGGGATGACGCCGGCAGCCGCCTCCCCCGAACTTACCGAACTCGATCTACGATTTTCAGTCTCATTCAAACGACCGCGCGAGTGACAAATGTGTAAAGTGCCTCCCGACCTCACATTTATTACCTTACGTAAGTCACCCCCAAATTTCCAAAATTGTCTAAGTCAATTTAACCAAATTGACATCCCTAAATTTTATTTTTTTGGAGTAATATTATGCAAAATTTTATACGCTCATCTCATTTTTCCTTACACAAAATAAATGATTAGGTACGAGCCATAATTTTTTTTAAACGATATTACGCTGGGCATTCATTTTCAAAGTTAGGATTCAACGTTGTCATTACTTGCCTTCAGTCTTCTTTCTATTCGAAGTTTTAATGTTTTTCATTATATTTATTTTTGTTTTGTTTTTTGGTTTAAATAGGGCGATACTTGTTCTAAAGTCGTACTTGCAACTAGGATTAACTAAAATAAATATAGACAAGCCATGGTAATATTAGCTCGTATCCAGTCTTCCCCACTGTTCTCCACTCCAGACATGATAACGAAAAATAATAAAGGCCCCCGGATAGAGTTGAAAAGGGGATTTTATACAAGATAGGATATTCATTGAAATTAATGATCTTCCTCACGTGTTTACCTTAGGGAGAGAAAACCGCACGTTAAGCCCGAACATGAGTGCATAAATCCGTTTTAAAATCCATAAGTTGTTACCGGTATTTTGAGGAAGGGGGAGTAGAGAAATCTTTCTTAATTTGAGTAAAAGCTCGTGTACTTCGATTTTATTGTTATCGTTCCGTCTTTGGAGTTATAACCGTTGTACTTGCTATTTTCCTCGTTCACCCTTCGAAATGATCGTGAGTTTTCTGCTGAGTGTGAAAAAAAATCTTTAAGATGAAGTCTAAAAAAATAAAACACTTATATTTTGTACTTTTGTACTTAAAGATGTCAAAATCATCCTTCGCGCAATATGAGCGCGGTAAAAATTAAATTAAAAATATTGTTTTCTAGTTTTTATGCAAAAAAGAGCTGTATGGTGTATACTTGGTGAAGCTTCTTTAAAAAAAAAGAAAAGAAAAAAAATCCATTTGCTCAGAAAAGTTTGGCGAATAAGCTGTATTTAGATCTAGTTTGGTCAATCTTAGAAATCAGCTGGCACTATGGCGAAAACCCTCCAAATCTTTATAAAAGGATTACGACGAAACTATTCGTAGGATTTTTTTATATAATATATTTTTGGAAAGAGCTCGTCAAAACCTAAAAAATGGCTATCGGTTTTTTTGGAAAAAATGTTTTAGTCGAAAAGTAAGCTTTGCATTTTCCAAACGAAGACTTTTTCGGAAAAACTGCTCCCAAAACCGCCTAGACATTCCTAAAATAACGAGAACTAGCTTTTTAAAAAATTTTCCGACGATTTTTAGTGCTCAATTATAGGAAAGTAATTTTAGGTATCTTCCCTCAACACTGGGTTGATTTTTGAGGTCAGATCAGCCTTAAGGGTCCATATTTCCGCCTTATATCCCAATTAGAGTTGTCAACTTATGTCACAAAACAAGCCGAAATTTTTCGATCTTTAGTATTCACGCTTGAGCACAAGTTTAATAGAGATCCTAATTTGATTTAGGTACTTTGTGGCTGTTAAAACGTAAGGGTGGTTAAAATTCGAAGGACTATGTCACCCAATTTAAAAATTTTCATCTATTTCTCGTTTGGAAGAGAGATAGACTAGAAAAAAAAGGATGTGGGTGGTTGCAAATAAATCATTAAAGGAAGGCGGGATGTTGCCGTGGACATAAAGTGCTTTTTACGATCGGCAGTAAACCGCAGTGGGCCTAAACTTCATCGAATTATCCGCATCCATCATCAATTCCAATATTTCGGTCTCCTTTATCGCCCGCCGAAGATGGAAAAGCTTCCTTTAAAATCAAAACAAACTCTATTTTCACAGCCCATTGACTCATAATCGTGATGAATCAGCGACTCAAAAAAGTAGTGTGAACTAACACATGTTTTCCCCTCTTTTTACCGCCCCCGATGTACCCACATAGCAAACAAATTCAAACTTTTGTCAGAAAACATAAATCAAGAATTGTTATAAAAGCATTTCGGATGATTTAATTAAAACGATTGGAAGCGTCGACCTCCGTGGCCTAGAACGAGGGGGAGGTGTAGATTAAGAGAATTGAGGCTGACTCGAGTGAGTCAACATGGGATTACTGATTGTGAGGGAACCTTATTGCCGCATATTATTAATACAACCTTTCGGCACGCATCGATGAATCCCATAATGGACATTTAGAATTGTTCGATAACGGGTAGAACGCTTCTAACTACATATTTACATATTGAAAACATTTTTGTACCCGAGTGCTCTCCTTATTAAAGCAGTTTTAACTTTCTCAAAGAGCAGTTATTGTATCGCTCTCCATGTCTTATTTTTGGGAGTTTCATTCAGATGGCGGAGTTCTCTCTGTACTTGTTAAAATGCGCTAGGTGGTACCACTGGTGATCTACGAGCACCTTTTAGCCAATTTCACGCATTGCAAATCCGCGAACATAATTTGGATCATTTGGAATGTCGACTGTGGATTAACCCTTGAAATGCCACTTCGTTGCAGGACTTGACCTGGCAGTTGTTAACTTTATCGATGTGTAGTTTGTAAGAAAATTATGCGCTAGTGCTCCAAAGGTTGTATTTGTTAAAATGCGCTACAGTGGTACCAATGGTCTGATCTAAGGGCACCTTTTTGCCAGATTTCGCGTATTTCAAATCCACCAACACAGGATCATATGCCTCGCGAATTTTGGTTGTCGACTATAGATGGATTAACCCTTGAAGTCATTTGGCCACTCCGTTGCTGGACTTGACGGGGCAGGTGTTAACTTTATCGATGTGTAGTTTGCAAGAAAATTATGCGCTAGTGCTCCAAAGGGTGTAAACAAACGATAAATCAACCGGAGGGGATTCACCGGAGCGAACACACCAACGGCCACCCATTGAGTAGATTACAAGGCTTAATCTCTACGTAAATAATTTCAAATGCTATTTAAAAAATTTTTTTTTCCGTACATAAAAATTTATTCCCCCAACATGTCCTCCCTCACGGGCGATTCACAAGATCGAAACCCTATCGTATAGTGACTCATTCATCTCTCCGGAGAATAAAAAGGCGGATATTAAAACGAAATTGGATAAATCGTGAGCGGAAAAGCCGTACGAACATGGAGAAAGATTGTTCAACGTGTTTTCATCTCATTATAAGCGGACCCTTCTTTTAAAATTTTTGTTTGTACAGTAATCAGTAGTTAATTGAAGGGAAGAAGAGCTAAGCAGACACTTTATAAACCACCCCTTTAAGCCTCATTTTACGAGAGCTTACAAGGAATTAAAAAAAAGGAAAATTAGAATATCCATTTCGCATCTCAGGTTTAATTAGTCGACTAAAAAAAAGGAAGATAATTTTACAGATATGAAGTTATTTTAAGGACGTCAGCAATTTTTTATGCAAATGCAGATTTGTTTTACTTCCCATGCTAAACGTGAAAAATCACTACAGTTTCCGTAATAAAGTAAATGGTCAAATAGTGTAGGTACCTATCATAGAAAATAAATATGATCAAGTTTTCCTTCTTGGGGGTTCGGTGAATTTTTGCGGGATAAACGTGGTTGAGATTTGAGTGAACTTCCTCTCCCTTTGGGTAAACCTTGTTACACCCCCTCTTTTCGAAATTCCAATAGCGACTCCTCCGTCTTACTTCAAAGTAAACAGTCATTCTCGATTCCCCAGAAACGCGAGAAAACACTCTAAAGATTCTAAAGTTATCGGCGATTTTTCAAGGGGAGGAAAAAAAAAGAAGATGGAGGGAAAAAACCGTTGACATGCGAGTTTTATTAAAAAACGTCTTCTTCGGTTTATATTTATCTGACCCCTTCGAATCGCCTGAACCCCTTTTTGGCCTTCTTCCTATTTGGCTCCATTATCCAGCTCTTATAATTTTCTGTTTCATTTTTATGACGTAATCTTCGTGTTTCAACTGGTACTCTTTTGTCTTGAGTTCCGTTTTTGAAGTTAAAAAAACAAACTAAAACGTATACAAAACCCCCTTTTTTTTCGGGCATTGAGAACTCCCGTTGCGGAAGTTATAAAGGGAAGTGCCCTCCCGTCGCTAACTATAATTCAGTTATACGATCTCCACCCTTCTAACTGTAATTAAGATGGACTTGAATTGCATTATGTTATAAATTGCTGTCTTCCCCCTTCTACCTTTCCTACACCCTATTTTAAAAGTCTAAAATCAACAAACATACGGCCACGTGCACCATCCTTTTATTTTTTTAAATGAACCGCTAAACGTGTCCTATCAGCAAACGAACTCCGAGCGTCGGTAAAAAAGGGTGGAAAAAGGGATAAGGAAAGCACATAAAAGGGGAATGATTGTTTTTTCCTTTATTTTATTATGTTAAAGTGCTTCTTTGATGGATTTACTACCGAGAATTCAACTTTTTTTAAGCATAATTGTACATAAAAAGATAAAAGGAGCTGACGGATCGATATGTGGAACTCATATGGAATCGGCTCCTTGCTCTTCTAAGGGTCTCACTTCTTGAACATCTTGCGAAATCTAATAGAGTTTCTTTCCAAAAGTTTGGTTGTTTAAGGTTTAGAAAGAAGGAATTCTGTATTGCTTCTTGTTAACTTTAAAGAAAGTTTTCGATTCAGGATGGAGAGAATGAAAAAAGAATGCCCACGACGAAGCAGGCAGTTTAGCATCAAAGTCAGTCTTTCATGGGCTTTTTTCAGCAGGCTTGCCTTTATTTCGTGAATCAAAACTGGCCATTGGCGACTGCCTTTTGATTGTTTAAGATTAACCCACACATGAGTGAGTAGCCGGAATTTTATTAAGACCTTTTCAGGAAACATTATTCAGTTTTTATTGCGTGTTTCTAATTTTAGTAAATTATTCTTATTAAATAACGACGTTAAGGGTCGGCGGTAACAAAAAAAAAGCCTACATCGTTCCGAAAAAGCACGAGATATCGCGTTCATTTTGGCTAGATATTGGGAAATTCCGGGGGTTGAAAAGTGGCGTGGGATGTTATCTGATTAGGCCGGAGTGAGAGTGGGGGATGCAGATTGTATGGGGATGAGGGGCGAGTCTGATACTGACAATTAGGTTAGAAACGTACGTGCCAAGACTACGTACTTTTTCACGCTCGTTCTACCCTCACCCCCGGAGGGAAAGGTTTTGTCGAACTCAACACTAACATTTACATATCAAAAGCGTATTACAGTGGATGTCATTAGCGACCGTGTATTGTCAGCTTGTTAAACCTACCCTGAAACTCCCTCGGCGGCGAAACTCATCGATGGGCTGTTTTAATAGAAGCAGGTTCTAATAATCGCTTAAGCACCCCCTTTGGCTTATGACATAATATCCGGGAAACCTTTGATCTTTCCCCTTTTTAAACATATTCCTTGGCACTTCTTCAATAGTGGCACATAATTGCTTTAAAGGAAGTTGTTCAAATACCCTTGAATCCTGGTTTTTAGAAATTGGTCTTGATTGCCCCGCTTAAACGCGCATGGTATACGCAAGCCAAGCCGAAGGAAAATACCAAAAGAGAAAAAAAAAAAAAAGAATGGTCTTAGGGTTGCAGGAAGGGGTTCATAATTAAAGTACCAGAACCTTTGGCCGATTTCAGCCGAGCTATTGAGAATAAATCGCTAAGTACTCGCGCTATTATTAGGTGTACAAAATGAAACTCAGCCACAGGGTAAATTTGAATTTTGTAGATTTTAGCTGAGTTTCATTTTGTACACCTAGTAGTTCATTTTTTCAAAATTTTAAACATTTTAGGCGTTAAAGTCCATCAAAAGTTGACCTTCTCCGTGTAAGAAGGTTATTGAAGTATAACCATTAAGAAGATTAATTTTTAAAGGATTGTAAATCGTAAACCGTTACAGATATTGAAAAAATGCACAAAATAAAATCAGTTGGAAATTCAATTCTCTTTAATTTTTATTCTATTCATTTTTTCTCTAGGACGCACTGTTTTCAAGATAAATTTATTTAAAAAAAATTATTTTCCGAAAATGGTGCATCCTAGAAAAAAATAATTAAGTACAAATTTATAGAGAATTAAATTTCCTACAATTTTTATTCATTAGGTGTACAAAATGAAACTCAGCCACAGGGTAAATTTGAATTTTGTAGATTTTAGCCGAGTTTCATTTTGTACACCAATAACTTTGACGGACATGGAGCCCACCAAGCGCCGTGTAAACTGTTGGGCTAGGATTTCGTATTCGTAAACGTGCTTTAGAGACACTGAAGGCCAAAATTGCTTAGAGTCTTTGTAGATCGTTGTCGATTGTTTTAGTTCCTGCCATCTCTCCTTCTTACTACCAAACAAAAGCTTCCTTCCCCAATAGCCCTCAACTGTCCCAATGCCCAGTAAATTTTAAGACTTTCTTTAGAACAGTCCTATAATCGTAATTTATTTTCGTCTTTAGAGAAATCTCTCCACCTAATTGTAGTACGTGTAGGAAGTCCCCTTTTTATGGTCTCCAATTATAGAAACGGTTAATGAACTAGGTGACAGATGTTTTTGTTCCATTTTAGGGTAAGTCTGAAAAAAGGGGACCACCGAATATTTTTACCTTCAAAAATTACCCCTCTGACCTTTCCGTTAACCGTTTAGCCCGATGAACGTATCCGGCAAATCTGCAAGGCGCAATAACGGAGATATCGTAAAAATGTAGGAAGGCAATAACATTATTCTCCCCGACAAAACCACGCACGAAAAAACGGAAATCGATATCGAAGTATTCATAATTGGATTGGGCAGGTGGTCGACATAGGACACCTGGTACTTTTTAAAATCAGAATATACTTTGGAAACTTAAATTTTTCTTTTTTTTCTAGGTGGATGGGGTTGAGGGATGGCGGCGTGCATTCGAGGGCCGAGGGCTCAGGGCTCGACCGACAACCTCCACCACTCAAAGACGTCAGCCCATCACAAGTCAATTATTCAAGTAAGCCAAAAAGCACACCTTGAGAATTATCAAGTCACTCCACGTAAGCGTCCACCGGCGAATGCCAATAAGTGAATCTCCATTGAAAATTCCTCCTTCCCCTTTGATTTAAAGGACGTGTAGATATTAAATTCCCAAAATGTTCCAAACGATTAGCTCTAAGAGATTGCTTTTTACGGGTGAAGAAGCAAAAAATACTAAAAAAAAATCTTGTGTGGTAGACTAATTGAACATGGTGACGTAGGTAATCAGGAGTTTCCCTCCCCTTATCGAGAACCCGGAGGGCAGTCCTGGGGCAAATAGAAGATAGGACTCATGATTCTCCCTCAACACCCTCGACTACATCAAACACCCAATTATCGCCCTTCTACTTTTCACGACAGAAAAAAAATCAATTTTTATGCTTGAATATAAAATTTTTTCTAAAGCTTAGCAAGTTTTGGACGCGTAAAGTCGAGGAAGATATCTCAAGAAAGTTTTACCCAACCACGGAGAAACTCCATTGAACGGGATTTGGAATTTTAGAACTGAGCTCGTTCATTTCGAAACGCCAAAAGTAGATTTTAGCGATCAATAGTTTACAGGTGCTTTTATTATTCATAATAATAACGTTATTTTTCGTCCAAATATTCCGAAATGACTGCATTTAATTTTCCGGAAAGCTCTTCGCATCTTTCGTTCAACATGACTATTTGGCTATAAACTTCTTCAGATGAAGATTCGAAGGATAATCTCGAAAGTTCTCTTTTTCTATATTTGTCGATTAAAGAGTCCAATTCCTGTTCGTAAGTTAGGCGCTTTTTTCTGCGGTTTTGACAAAGGCACAACAAAAGCGATAAAAAGCAAAGAACGGAAAGTACAAAAACCAACGAAATGATTATCGAATGATATTTGTTATTTTAAAACCACTTTTGTCTTCCACACTTTCCATCGGAATATCGTCTTCTTTTAAACGACCCATAATTTTTTCAACCCACTCCAAATATTTATCATCAAAATCATCATCATGAAAACATCTCAACGAGGATAAATAATAGTCTAAAATTATGGGAAGAATATCGTTTGATATCTGAACAGTCGTATTGTAAAGAGGGAAAGAAACGCTTTTGTTGTCTTCTTTCGGATAGATGTCATCGCTGCACATTTCGGATTCGTTTTCCGGCTTAAGTTTAGAGAAGTCGATGACCGTTTTGAAGTCGATATACCCTTCGATGAACGCCCGATGGAATAAAGGTTCAGATTCTTCGATTAAATAATTCATTGTGTCTTTCAAACTTGTTTTTATACAATACTCTAAATAGTTAAGAAGTTCGGGTACGTCTTCTGGAAGTAAAGTTACATTCGAAGTCCCTGAACAGAACTCTTCGAGTTGGATCGATAAAAGATATTCCGATGAGCAGCTCGAGATTAAAATTATCACTAATATACTATTCATTTGTATACTATTTAAAGAAACATTTGTTTTTAAAATAGGTACTGAGAAAAATGTAGATAGCCGTCAGAAGGTCAATTGTCTTTCGCATTGTACACAAGGTCAGGTGTTCCCAAGGGCCGGCTCTTAATTTTTACGGGATTTTCGGTAGTTTTCCTCGTTTTTTTTTGACAGAGAATTATTTTTTCTTCGGCTTTTTGACTTGAAGTCCCCATTTTCACTGGATTTTCGGTAGTTTTCCTCAGTTTTTTGAAACAAAGGTCTCAATTTTCGTATCATTTTCCGTAGTTTCCCTCAGTATTTTCACACAAAGTCACCATTTTTACTGGATTTTCCGTAGTTTCCTCGGATTTTTGGCAGAAAAGCCCCATTTATACGAGATTTTCAGTAGTTTCCTTCGGCTTTTTGACTTGAAGTCCCCATTTTCACTGGATTTTTGGTAGTTTTCCTCAGTTTTTTGACACAAAAGTCTCAATTTTTGCAGTATTTTCCGTAGTTTTCCTCGGTTTTCTCACATAAAAGCCCAGTTCATACGATATTTTCAGGAGTTTTCCTCGGATTTTCGACTCAAAGTCCCCATTTTCACAGGATTTTCGGTAGTTTTCTTCGGTTTTATGACAGAAAAGCCCCATTTATACGAGATTTTCAGGAGTTTTCTTCGGCTTTTTGACTCTTAAGTCCCCATTTTTACAGGATTTTCCGTAGTGTTCCTCGGTTTTTTGACAGAAAAGCCCCATTTATACAAGATTTTCAGGATCCTCAGTTTTTTGAGACAAAGTCTCTATTTTTGTAGGATTTTTCGTAATTTTATCGGTTTTTTTAACACAAAAGCCCCATTTATACGAGATTTTCAGGGGTTTTCTTCGGCTTTTTGACTCCAAGTCCCCATTTTCACTGGATTTTTGGTAGTTTTTCTCAGTTTTTGACACAAAAGTCTCAATTTTTGCACCATTTTCCCTAGTTTACCTCGTTTTTTTCACATAAAAGCCCAATTTATACGATATTTTCACTGGTTTTCTTCGGATTTTTGACACAAAGTCCCCATTTTCACTGGATTTTCGGTAGTTTTCCTCAGGTTTTTGACTCAAAAGTCTCAATTTTCGCAGCATTTTCCCTAGTTTTCCTCGGTTTTTTCATAGAAAAGCCCCATTTGTACGACATTTTCAGGAGTTTTCCTCGGCTTTTTGACACTAAGTCCCCACTTTTACAAGATTTACGATAGTTTTCCTTTGTTTTTCGACACAAAGTCCCCATTTTAACAGGATTTTAGGTAGTTTTCCTCGGGTTTTGACAGAAAAGCCCCATTTATACGAGATTTTCAGGAATTTTCTTCGGCTTTTGTATCTTAAGTCCCCATTTTTACAGAATATTCGGTAGTTTTCCTCTGTTTTTTGACACAAAGTCTCCATTTTTGTTGGATTTTTCGTAGTTTTCCTCGGTTTTTTCACAGAAAAGCTCCATTTGTACGATATTTATAGGAGTTTTCTTCAACTTTTTGACTCAAAGTCCCCATTTTGACTGGATTTTTGGTATTTTTCCTCAGTTTTTTTGACATGAAGTCTCCATTTTCTCAGCATTTTTCGTAGTTTTACTCGTTTTTTTTTTTTTTTTTTTTTTTTTTTTTTTTTTTTTTTTTTTTTTCACAGAAAAGCCCAATTTATACAATATTTTCAGGAGTTTTCTTCGGATTTTTAACACAAAGTCCCCATTTTTACAGGATTTTTGGTAGTTTTTTTTCTCGGTTTTTTGACAGAGAAGCCCATTTTTTAAGGATTATCGGGAGTTTCCCTTGGTTTTTCTCTCTGGTGTTTCCATTGGGGTTTCTAACTAACTGAGTTCTGGTGGTTCTTTCGACTTAAAAAATGAGACATTCCCCACTTTTTAAATAATTTTAGAAGTCTGCCCGTTACACCACAATCTCGATGTTTTGAGATAAGGAGAACGCAATGTCGCAAAGATTTAAGATAATACACAGACGGTCTATTTACGCATATTTGTACATTTTGGGCCCACTAAAATGTTTTCTCTTCCAAATTTGATGACCTTAGGCAAAAACTTTGCTTTTTTACCCCAATCTCCTCGGGCGATAAGGGACACAAGGGTTTTAGTCAACATTTCGGTTTAAACATCTTTTTTGCCCCAAAAAACCATTGATTTGTTCCATAAAAATCCATCTGAATTCTTAAGGCGTCGATTGTTATGGGGAAAAAAAAATCAAAAGTCCTTCGAACTTGGCTAAAATATTTGGGAGAAGAATTCCACAATCGGCAAAATTTTTTGAGTTTCTCCGTCAAAAACCCGAGGAAAAAGCCCCCAAATAGTGCTCTGATTTCCCTCAAAGAAACTTAAAGTAAAAGGGTCGGAAGGTCAATTTCGATTTCTAAAAGTGGAATTAACTTCTGTATAAACTTGGAATAGAACAGCGAGTTTTTTAATTAGAAAACTATTTACGTCTTGATAAACTTTCGCTACCAAAACCTTAACTTTTGTTTAATTAAAGCTTTCTTGAGAACAAAAAAATACACATGTTTCTCATTTTATAGCGAAAAATAACCTTACGTAAGATAAAATAAATAAAAAATTCTTTAGTAAAGACTTTCAGGTGCAATAAACGGTTTCGATGCCCCCTTAAGCATCTGGAAAGCGTATTTTATCCAAGTTCACTTTTAATTAAACAGGAAGAAACCTTCCCCTATATTTGGTACACTTGATTAAATTTTAAGTCTTAACTTTTTGAAACGATTTTTCAGCTAGTATTTTTTTAAATTAATGAAAAAGTATAAAGATTTAGTTAAATTTTGATGATTTGTGATGAAATTTCACGCTTGTGTAATTTAGGGTAAACGTCAGGTCGAACCCCTCGAGTAATTATTCGAGATTGAGATTAAATCAGAAATTACGAGTTCAACATCATCGCGCACGTGGAACAGTTGTGAGTGACATTTAGTTTGGAAATTAATAATAAATTAATTATTTTTTCTTTTGATATACATTAAATAATTCCTTAAGAAGTTTTCCGACGGGAGGGTTCCGTATGCAAGTTAGGGTAAACATAAATAAGAGGCTGGATTGAAATTTGCATAACAGGCGATCCTTTTGCATAGCGGACGATTTACCGTCGCCAAGGAAATAAGCCTCTCTTCACCCTCAACCTGTACTGACTTAGACCACGCTTCACTTTTTTTACCCATCCCTGTTTATGCATTTCCATTTATTGATTTGTCGCTAAAGGATAAATTGATTTTTAAAATTGTCAGGGGTGAATATTTTAACTTCCTCAAAGAGAAATTATTGTGACACCCTCCATGTGACGGTTTCGGGAACACGGTTTTTTCCCTTTTTCTCCTCGTTATCGGAAAGCTTAATAAACGATTGGGCTTTTGGAAGTAGGGGAAGATTTTTTCGACAATCGAATGCCCATTGTGAGAATCGAACTCAAGAACTTAATGTCCTGAAGTAGTTGTTGCCTTAACTCCCTCGTCCTAGCACGGCCAATCTTTAAACAAGAAGTTGCCGATAGCTTTGAGATAACTTGGTACTAGCTATCAAGAAAGTAGTAGTTGGTCAAGGACTCTGACTTCCACCACGGCTTTTATAGCGAAATTGATATCTGGGAGTGGCGTAAACCATTCTAGAGCCTTCTATTGGTCAATGGGAGTGGCTTAAACCATTCTACAGGCTTCTATTGGTCGCTCGTAGTGTCTTATACCCTTTAGAGCATGCTATTGGCCGCTGGGAGTGGCTTAAACCATTCTAGAGCCTTCTAGTGGTTTGTGGGGTGGCTTAAATCTTTCTAGAGCCTTCTATTGGTCAATGGGAGTGGCTTAAACCATTCTAGAGCCTTGTATTGGTTACTGGGAGTGGCTCAATATATTCCAGAGCTCTCTATTGGTCGCTGGGAGTTGCTTAAAACATTCTACAGCGATCTAGTGGTCCGTGGGGGGTGGCTTAAATCTTTCTAGAGCCTTCTATTGGTCGCTGGGAGTAGCTTAAACCATTCTACAGGCTTCTAGTGGTCCGTGGGGGTGGCTTAAATCTTTCTAGAGCCTTCTATTGGTCGCTGGGAGTGGCTTAAACCATTCTAGAGCCCTCTATTGGTCGCTGGGAGTGACTTAAACCACTCTACAGCATTCTAGTGGTCCGTGGGGATGGCTTAAACCTTTCTAGAGCCTTCTATTGGTCACTGGGAGTGGCTTAAATCATTCTAGAGCCTTCTATTGGTAGCTGGGAGTGGCTTAAATCATTCTAGAGCCTGCTATTGGTCGCTGGGAGTGGCTTAAACCATTCTAGAGCCCTCTATTGGTCGCTGGAGTGGCTCAATCCTAGTAGTTGTGTTGTTCGAATCCTAGACTAACTAACCAGGTATAGTTATCTAGGTACTATGTACTTCTGCAAGAAACGGTAATGTCGAAAATTATGCAATCCCACACGACACCGGAGTCTTGAAGGTGTTTTTACTTTTGACGTTCCCGTCTTGGCGAATTGATTGGTAGAGTAAGAGGATTTTGAGTAGGATTTCGCTGACAAGACAAATTGGTCCAACTAATGCCGGTAAGGGGGGAACCCTCCATCCGATTACGCGCTAATCTCTTTCTAATCATAACAACTCCGCAATCTATTTTCAAAAAATAAACATCCCCTGAAAACAGGTGTCGGAATAAATTTTCCCTTTTATATCTCGTTTTAATTAAAAGGTGATTCCGCCCCTGGTTGATTTAAGAGCTTTTAACGTTATCAAAGTGTTTTACGTTCGTGTTTGATAATTCAAAATCAGATAAGCCTAAAATAAACCTTTTTTTCAAATAATTTATATGATTTACGAGGAGGCTAATTGGTTGACAAAAAGTTATGATTAACGTCCTCCTAGGCGAAGGTGAAGCCAAAAGAGGGGATTTATCGTTATTAGTGCCTTCGGGGGATTAGCGTTATAAACCGTCAAGGATGAGCTATAACCTAAAACCAAAAGCCCACCCCTTTCGACATCAATAAACCCAATAAAAGACGAAATTTAAATGAAAAAATTTTTATACCTCAAGGGTATAATAAATCTGATTTAAGCCTTCCATTTGTTTTCTTTTATAAAAAAAAAGTTGAGTAACTTTTTTTAGGGAGTTTTTGCTGTATCACCCTCAGGTAACATGGGGTGGGACTTCGACACGGTATATTTGTCACCTATTCAACCCTCCCCCAGCTTCATTTGTAACTCTCACAAAAGTTTATAAAAATTCTTTACTTTCGTTCCAAAAATGCTGTGAAACCATATATTTAACCCTAAATATACTGCGATTCTGAATAAGAAAATATCCGCTTTTAGTCCATTTTGAAAAAAAAAAAATTTAGCGAATCGGAAGCCTTTGTGGGTCAGTGGTCTTTGACTCACGCCACAGAGCTCAAATAGTTTTTTTAAAATTCTGTTTCTTGTATGTTAATTTTTTGTTTGGACGTTTCTGAACCTTTAAGCCCTTTGCTCAAAAGAAAATGTTCTCATCTAAATACATATTTATAAACCTTTATACTTTTTACTTCCACCCCGGTGTTCCCAAGGTGCCACAGATCACAATAAAAGGCGTCTTGTTAGACCCTGACATGTTTTATTTATATCATTCTACTTTCCATTTCAACTGAAATTAATTTTTTTTTGTTCATTTTTCAGATATACACGGACTGGGGGAACCATTATTTGGAAAAAGCGAGGTCGAAACGTCTTCTTCAAGATTTAACTGTCGACTTGTCGGACGGTGTCGTGTTAGCTGATCTTGTCGAGGCTGTCAGTAAGTACACATTAATAATAGTGGGCGAAAAATATTCCGAGAATAGCGAGGAGTGTCAGGACAAAGGGCAATTAATGATAATCAACATTTCGTTCCGGAAAGGAAATACCACCTGAATATGTCACACGACGATAATTTTAGCACCTTTGATATTTTTAGCGTCCTTCGAACCCGGACGTTCCGAATAATTTACATTTTTATTTTTTCAAAGAACACCTCGGAAATTCTAGCGAGGAATTTTCGTTTTAGGCTCTTTTTTTCGCTTCCCTAACTCAGGATTTTCCCCTCTTTTCTTTAATAAATTAAGAAGGCCTTGGTTTTCCAAGTAATTGGAAATCATTAATTAAAGAGCCACTGTATGTCTGGAAAGGAATAAGGTTTAATGAACATTTATGATTTAATTTTACTTTCTAAAAAGTTAAGACCTTGGTGGATTAGTGGTCAAGGTCATCGACTCTTTAGAAATAGTAGGTTTCAGGCCTTCTGCCTTATGACCTAGAGAGAAAAAGTTGGTTTAATAATTTATAGAGAGTGCTACGGAAATGACGTTTGATGTCCATTTAGGGAGGGGTCTTGAGTTATACAAAACAGTCGTGTAGGGGTGTCACGTCGGTTGCCTAAATAGGCGCCGTTTAGCCGCAACATGGTCTGGAAGAGCTCCTCGCCTCTCATATCATCCCGTCTTTCCAGCACTTAATAAATGTCTCTCGTTCCACTTTATGCATTTCCTGAATTCCTTCCTGCAGAGGAAGAGAATGGGGGTTTTTGAAGAACAATTTTTTTCTATTGTTTTAGTCTCCCGGATCCGGGTTTTCTCTGACAATCTGAGACGAATCCCCGAATTCTTAAATGGGAGAATTCGATTATTTCTTGGGGACTCTCGAAGTTTAATTTAACGTCCGGTGCATCGAGAAGACTGAATGGAATACGTGATTTGTCTTTGCTCCCTTCTACCCTTTGTCAATTTTTTGCCCTAATGGTCCTACGGTGTAGATCCTCCCGATATCTTCCTCACAACCCCTTCATGATTGATCGCTTCCCTTTCATAAATTTTATCAATTCATCGGCTACTTAAAAGTTTATAACAGAATGAAAATATGAATTTCTCCGTTCAAATCGATCACAGATATCTTCTGTGTTTAAACTGTCTGTTTTTCTCCTTGAATTCTCCCTCCTTTATACATCCTCCTCCTTGAATTATCCCTCCTTTATACTTCCCCCTCCTTGAATTCTCCTTCCTTTATACTTCCCCCTCCTTGAATTCTCCTTCCTTTATACTTCCTCCTCCCTAAACTTCCCCTCCTTGAACTCCCACTCCTTTATACTTCCCAATTCTTGAACTCCTCCTCCTTTATACTTCCCCCTCCATGAATTCTCCCTCCTTATATTTCCCCCTCCTTGAATTCTCCCTCCTTTATACTTCCTTCTCCCTAAACTTCCCCTCCTTGAACTCCCCCTCCTTTATACTTCCCAATTCTTGAACTCCTCCTCCTTTATACTTCCTCCTCCTTAAACTTCCCCTCCTTTATACTTAAATCTCCTTAAACTTCCCCTCCTTTATACTTAAATCTCCTTAAACTTCCCCTCCTTTATACTTCCCTCTCCTTAAAATTCCCCTTCTTTATACTTCCCCCTATATTGATCCTTGTCACTAGAACTTAGTCTTGTGACAGCAATTTAGAGGACCGCGCTGCGTTCCTAGCATTCTTCTTTTTTTGTTTTTTACGTTTTTCTCGATTTTACGGCACTAAAAGCAAAAGACGTAAAAAGGAAAAGAAGAGGAAGGCTAAAAACGCCGCTGTCTCGTAACATAGGACGTTCACGTTTTGCCATTTTCATTTTCTGCCATTGAACCGAGAAAAACGTCCAAAAAATTCCACTCTTGCCAACATTAAAATGTAATCTTTAGTCTTGCCATTACGAGATCTTGACACTATTTTCTTTTCCACCTCAAAATATTATGAAAGGCTTCCAATAACTTCTTTTAATCTTCGGTATCTCTTGAGATAAATCAGCCGGTTGCTTTCTCTCTATTGCCTAATCCAATTATATCCAGGATGGTTTTATTTTGAACTAATTTCGTAAAAAATTCACCTCCCCCCTTTTTTTAAGGAATCTTTTATGGAGGTTTCCTTTTATAAAAAACAAAGATGGTTAGGGGTCGATGCGGCCAGTCTAGGCCCGGGACTTCCATAAAGGGAATAAATGCAAATTAGACCTTCCACGATCCCCCTTTTTTTTCCCTAAATAGGTTCCCTGTAGTAGAAAAACAAAACAGATAATTACTAAAAAGATCTTTTTGCTGTTTAAAGGTTTTAATCTTAAATTAATTTTTTTTTTCAGCGAATCAAAAAGTTCCAGATATTCAAAGGAAGCCCAAAACAGCCGGACAAATGGTGAGCGCTTTTTTATTTTTTTATTTTATTGCCAGGGGACGTGTTAAGGGACTGGCGTGTCGTGACGTTATTTTCTGTCTTTTCACGATAGGGATCGCATTAAGGCCGAACCGTTGTGAATGTAAGGGCCCCCTCAGTAAACACACTCGTTAAAATAGCTCCAACTTTTTTTTTTCTTTTCTTTCTAAACGTGAAATAAAATGATAAAACGATACTGAAAGTAGATTAACCATCTTTTTTTCCTTCCATCCCAGGGAAGGCGATGAGTACCTACCAGCTGAATCGCGAAGATTTAATTCGGTCAAAATGACCCCTGAAATCTCATAATATAAGGAATTTTCATTGTTCATTTTCTCTAAAAGGTCAAAGAAGCCCCAAGAAGTATTCCACATTATAAAATCTTATTTCTTGCTAAATAAAGCCCAAAAAAGGATCAGAATCAATAGCTTTGTTCAAACCGCAGTTTAAAACTCCTGGAGTATGCATTTGACGTCGGATGACTTCAAACGTCCACATTCTTCTGCGCATGCTCCAGGAGTTACAAACTGCGGTTGGAACAAAACTGATGTCGATAGGTCATTTTGAAAGAAAACTATTCGCGTTGAAATCGGCTTAAAATCGCACTCTTCCTTCTTAAATCCCGTTACCAGGTCAACATGGCGATTGCCCTCTGAAAAAAAATCTGAATCTAGATTTGAAAAAAAGGTTAACTTGACCAAAAAGGCCCTTTTTTTTCCTGTCTCGTCAAAGGATAATTTTAAACTTGGTCTATTCCCCTTAATTCCGCCACGTTGTAATTTGATTCGGTGGTCTTTCCAACCCTGTAATCAAATCCCCTTGGTCATTATTCTGTTTTCAACTTTTTTTTTTTCTCTCTCTCTCTCTATTTTGACCACTCATGTTTTACCAATTACAATCTCGATAACTTGGATAGTTCAAACTATTGATTTCGAACGGTTTCTGTTAGTAAATATAGGATTTTTAATCCTTTGGATTAAAACACAATAACTTCTTTAAGGAAGTTAAAAAAAAAAGTGATTTGTCGAAAGACTTCTTGTTTCTCTCTAACTGTACATAAAAAGCTTCCTTTCAGGCCTTAAAGATTATTTAAAAAAGTAGATAAAATGACGAAAAGTCTGATGAGTTTGTGAAATAAACGATAAGTACGTCTGATTTATTTAAAAAGCTTTTTGTGAGGTAAACGGCTATTTAAAATGTTTACTATTCTGCAAAGCTCCAATTTGAACTAATGAATAAATCATGGGACTTGGGTGGTCGCCATTTTTGAAGATTTTGAAAGACTTAAGGAAGAAAATATATACGGATATTACCGGAGCTCAATCATTGGGGTTTTTTCCTCCCTTGGAAGACAAAATGTGAGAAAAAAAAATCTCTGACAAAAATTAACGAGTTTAGGCCTCATTTCATGTTTTAACGAATGTTTAATTTTAAACGAGGCTCTCTCCCCTATTTTTTCTCCCCGTTTTTACCCTCGGGTGTGGGCGATTTTTGAAAATTCGTCCCGTTCAAAAGTTAATATTTACTTCGTTGTTTACGTACCAGTTGAGCCCAGGTGGTTATTTACGGTACCCAAAGTAAACTTCTCTCTTTCTCCCTCCTCGGGGGAATAGTGGACAAGAGTAAATTAAAAACGTCTGATTTATGTCGCCTCGAAGACGGCCGCGACAGGCGTGGGAGAAGATTTTTAGGTCAGATAATAAACCCAGTGACTGTTTAAAATATGGACTCAAGAGTGAATACGCGAAGTGACTTTTTCATCAAATTAAGAAGGGAAAATCAAAAGCCTTTTGAAAACGATCTTGTTAACGGTGAATCATTGCTTCTACGTTACGAGTAATGAGATAGTTAATTGCCTTGCGAACAATGGTTATCGTTCTTGCTAGGGCGTTTCTATTGTTTACTGTCCTCCCCTCGTTAATAAAACACCAAAATGTCCTACAGACCACAAAATTCCGCTTTTAAAAATTTCACCCGGAATTCGTAATCAGATATCGTGTCAGAATCTTCCCATATGCACCTCACGCACTTTCCTAACGTGTAATTACTTCTATTTTGATTGATGGGAATTTTCAAATTAGAGGATTCGATTTTCTCGGGCTCCCGATTCTGTTTGAACACGAACGAGATGAAATATTTTTCCAACCAGAATTAAAATCTTTATCCAAAAAGGGAAACAAGTCAAAACAAAGGGAAATGAAGGGCAGCTGTATTTTGGTACAACTTCCAAAATTTGTTGTTACTCCAGTCTAAAAGAAGGTACCTCCAAACACTGGAAATAACCGTTCTCTTTCAACACAAACAAACCTAACATTAACATAGAACATCTTTTTTCTCTCCCTAGATTAAAATACTCAATTATGGAAATTAACTCAATTAAAAATATCATTGTTTACTCTTTTAACGTCCACTTACCCTACTTTTTCAGTCACATTTTTCCCCCCAGCTTTATTTATAGACCAGGAAGAGATTTTTAAAGGCATTTTGTAAACTGGAAAAATCAAAGGTTGTTTAAAATCGTCAATGTTGAGAATTTATCAAAAGACTTTTTTGATTTTCATTTCAGGAAGTGATGAAATCTAAAACATTTAATGTAAAAATTATGTGCATTACATTAATAAAATTTGTAGTTTTATAGGGTTTTTAAATGAAAAAAATAAATAACCTTAAAAAAAATCCGCATTCGTGACGTAAATACGGACATCACGTGATACTACCTGTTGTTGAACTCAACAAATATTTATTCTTTTTATTTGCTAATTAATGTTCAGTAAAAAATTGATCTTTAAAGGAATTTGTTTATAATTTCGTGTGAGCATGTTTTCGGAAATTCTGGGAAACACTGAAATAATAAAAAAAAAATAAAAAGTGATTATCGCCGATCTAGGTTCAACGTCCAATAATCTGAAAAAAGCGGAAACTAAAATAAACATTACAAAAAAAAAAGGTCGTAAATCTTTTACAACCATTTTCACGCTTGTATCGTTCGATAGTTACGATGGAATCTCTAGCAGGAATATGTCCCGCAAAAAATTTAGTAGTACCCTTTACATTTCCGTAAAAAAAATCTATACTTTTTTTCTATTCCCAGGTTTAGATGGACTATAATAGCTTTGTTCCAACCTCAGTTTGAAACTCCTGATCATGCGCAGAAGGATTTAGACTTCGAATTTGACGTTAGTTGACTTGAGATTTGACGGACAAGCGATTTGAACGACGTCAAATATGACGTCCAAATCCTACTGCGCATGCTCCAGGAATTTCAAACCGATTTCAAACCGCGGTTGGAACAAAGCTTATATTTGTATAGAATTTATTGGGGGGGGGGGGGGGGGGGGTGGGGGAAGAAGTTCATTTTTTCTACCTTGAGAAAACAAAAAAATTTGATGTCCTTCTCTCCTATAATAAATGGGACACAGACTAGTGGGTACTTTATTTATCTATAAAAACCCTTTTTTTGTGCCTGATACGCGGGACTGTAAAAACGTTTCGCCTTCTCCATTTTGCTCAAAAATAGTCAGTTTTTAATTTTTTTTTCACTTTAAGTAAGTAATTAAACAAATGAAGAGTTAAAAATAGCGGTTTCGTCAAAATGTCGTAGGGCAAGTTCAAGATTGGGACGAATTGGGTCATCGGGTTTGTCAAACGGTCTTTCCCCCTCTTCAGAAATCCCAGATTCGGAAGATACCCGAGACAAAATTGGAAAAAAAAACCGACCTGGGTTTATCGAACGTTTTCCCTCATTTAATTTGACCAAAAAAAAAAAAGTTTTTTACCTCACCTGGAGGATCTTTCGGGGCTTTGAAAAGAATAAGGAATATAAAGGTGGGGAGTCTTGTAGGTCCATTTGGAGTGGGGGCCCTCCCTCGTCTATTGTACACATACAGTCTCGCCGTGTCTTTCTATCCATGTGCATCCCACCTACGATATTTTTAAACCCACTCGCGGCTAAATAACACGACCATTTATTCCCGCAAAAGATAGTAAGGTAAAGAAAATTAACAACAAAAATTTACTATCCAATGAAAAAAAAAAAGAAAGAAAAATTCTATGCAAAATATCTGCAAAATTTACCGTTGAATTTTTTCTTCCTTTCTCATAATCTCCTTAAGCCTTACAACACCTATAAAAAAATTTACTTCTATTTTTATTCCCTATAAATTTAGTGTCATCCATAATAGATTCTCATCAAATTTTTGAATACTGTTAATCCTCTAAAATCATGCAAATTTCTTCATTTTACATTATGCCCTTAAAGTCCTTCTTAATCTTGATCAACTCGTTCAAAAATGAAATTAAAGCACTTGTTTTGTATTTAATTTTTAACTGTATTTTTATTGATTTTATCCTTTATTATTTTAATTATCATTTGACGCCCTTTAAAATTCTCTTTTTAACCTACGTAATCTTTTAATATCATTTTAATTCCTTATTGATCCATTTAATCCCTTATAATCCTTCTAACAAAATTAAAAAATCTTGAATATGCTTTCTTCCTTTAATTTCCTGCAGGTTTTGTCATCATGTTTTTTCGTATATTTATCGAAAATCCTTTTTTTTTTCTAATTAAGAAGGTCTACATTTTCATGAAGACAAAATGACGTAAAAGAAGGCTTAAGTATTTCTTTTATTCGAAAAATCTTTCCAACATTAATATTAGCTTTATACCGCAGTTTGAAACTGGTATGGAACTTCTGGAGCTTGCGCAGAAGGATTTGAGGACGGATTTGAACGACGTCTAATTTGACGTCAAATCCTTGTGCGCATACTGCAGGAGTTTCAAACCAGTTTTAAACTGTGGTTGGAACGAAGCTATTATAATTATTAATCATTTGACGCCCTTTATAATTAGCTTTTAAACCTACATAAATTTTAATATAATTTTAATTCCTTATTGATCCATTTAATCCCTTATAATCCTTCGATTTTATTTTTAAAAAATTGAATTGCTTTCTTACTTCTTTAATTTCTGTAGGTTTTTGTCATCCACGTTTTCTTCGTATATCCATCTAAAATCCTTTATAATTTTCTATAGTAGATTGTTCTTAAATTTTTTTGATACTGATAAACTGTGAAATGTCTTGGACTTCCACCATTGGAGAACGGGGTTCGATCCCGGGTTGGGTGGAGGGATTTTGTTTGGATGTTAAATTCCAAATAAATTTTCTTCCACAGAATCTGCGGATAAATTGGTTGGCCACTCCTCTGGAGTTGGCCCTGATAGGGCGCCACGGCAATATGGCGAGAGCCCCCGCCCCCCCCCCCCCTTAATGGCCCATAAAGCTAGTCCAAAAAAAGAAGAATGGATTAACCAATGAGGAAGAAAGCCTCTTGCTCATCGGTTAAACCTATTCTTCTTCTTTAAAAAAAAAAAAAAATTGTGCAAAATTTTCATTTTCCCTTTCTAATGGCCTTAAAGTCCTTCTTAATCCTCGTTAAACTCGTCCAAAAATGAAATAAAAGCTTGGTTAGTATTTAATTTTTAGCTGTATATTATTGATTTTCCTTCAAAAGTTAATAATCTTTTGAAGCCCTTTATAATTCGCTTTTAAACCTACATAATCTTTTAATATCATTTTAATTCCTATTGATCCATTTAATCCCTTATAATCCTTCTGGTACTACTAAAAATTCTTGAATTTGCTTCCTTACTTCCTTTAAAAATTTCATGTAGGTTTTTGTCATCCATTTTTGTATATTCAACCTTTATAATTTTTTTAAATCCTTTTTTTTCTAATCAAGAAGGCCTATTTTCATTGAGACAAAATAAAAGAAGGCTTAAATATTTCTTTCAATCGAAACATCATTCCGACATGAATCATATTACAAAAGAGATGGGAAGTGAACAAAAAATGAAATGCGAAAATCAATTTTCCCATGACGTAATTGAGACGATTCCGAACCCGTCACGTATCGGGTGAACCAAGGCTAACTCTTTTTATTGCTTATTTCGGGACAAAATCAAAACAATGACAGAGAAATTAAATTAAAGAAAATAACTCCGTTTTTAGAACATTGTTTATCAAGAAGACACACTGTTGACTCTCAAGTCGATCCTATTTACGTTTTGAGGGCGAAAAAATAATTTTGTTTTCGATCAAACGGCATAATTATTCCACATTTAAATTTCATATTTTTTTTTCCTATTTCCATAAAGAAGTTATCGTTTTACCCTCCATGACTGGGTTGTGGAGGAGGGTCTTCAAACCCCGTAGGGTCAAATCGATTATGGATTTATCCTTCGTCTGTGGTTCCGGCCGGCCGTACTTCCTTCTTTAAACTTCCCCTCCTACATTACTACTTCTCATTAAGTTCTTCAAGTTAGTAATGTTTTTGCAATAATTATGATTGGTAAACAGGATTTTTTTCACTAGCTCTGAACCGTAACGCACAATTAAGTATGAAAAAACCTTGAAAATTGTTAAGGTCACCTCTAAATGGAAAAAGTATTTGACAAAGTGGATCAACTCTGTTTCTGTCTTCATAGTTGTCAGTGAAGCTCCGGAGTCCTTCACAAATCATAAAAAAAAAAAGAATATTACAAACGTACTCCTGAATCATACCGAAAACCGTCGTATTTCTAAGTAAAGGGCGTTTAATGCGGTAATTGCGCTGAGTCATCTTTTGTCTTTTAGGAATTTTTATAAAATCGTTTCTAATAAAAACGGCTCATTTTTCAAAAGGAGTCAGGGCGCCCTTTTTTTTTTCTTTTTTGTAAAGAACCCAAGGAAGTGGGAGGATGAGGGTTCAAGAACACTTTCGATTTTCGAAGCGTAACACCCGTGTCAAACAGACTGAAACGCAATTCCCTAATAAACCTCCTAGTCCTAGGAAATTTTTTTTTCTTTTTAAAAATGTCCGTTCTTCTAGATTTACGAGGAAAATGATTCGTATGACATACAATCGATCATTTTCACTCTCCCCCTCGTTTTTATCCAAAACCATGCGTCTCAATTTACGTCTAATCACAGCGATTGACATTTTTCACGTTTACCGATATGTATATCCTTTTAGGTAGGTAATATGGAATTAAGTATTTTTAAAACCCTTGGGGGTTTCCTACAAACCTCAATCGTTAGTCATTCCGGAACTATCTAATTTTAGAATTTGAATATTTTTGTTAGAAATGGTAATTTTGGAGTACTTGAGAGGAGTACATTGCTTATAGGGAACAGCGTAACCTAGTGGTAGCAATCGTATTCCTATTGTTCCTCCTGTTCAGAGGAGCTCAATATTTTTGTTCCAACTGCAGTTTGAAACTCCTGCTGCAGAAGGATTTGGACGTTATATTTGACGTCATTCAAATCGTTTGTCCGTCAAATCTGAAGTAATTTGACGTCCTTCTGCGCATGTTTCAGGAGTTTGAAATCAGTTTCAAACTGCGGTTGGAACAAAGTATATTTCGTCTAGACTTAGGAATAGGCAAAAGAAAGAAAATGAACAAAATATGCTATTGATGTGATGACCATTTATCTCACCCTGGACACTTTTCACCAAAAACCTAACCCGGAACTAATTTTAGATTAAGAATAAACAAGTGTTTTAATTTAAAAGTATACGAAAGGATGGCCGAGAAGGGGGGGAGTAGGAAACAGTTAACGTATAATTGACCGGTCTGCCCGCGGCCCAGTGACCGCTTCTTCAGACTACGCGGGAGTTTCGAAGGGATCCGGTCCAAGAAAAGATTCCTCCCACGTGCCTACCTGAAGAAGCGAAGAGCGTGAGAAATATCCGGGCGAAAATATGCTTTAATTTATACACCCCCAGCCTTCAGAACCAGTTTTAGTAGTTAAACATTATTATTATATAGCCCATCTTTTTTTTTGTCTAGTTTTAATTATGGCCTGTGAATTATTCCTAGGATGCTCTTGCATCGGAATTCAAATGGTTTTTTAAAAACATTTTTTTCATTCATAGGAGCTCTTAAGGTGTTATTAAATTTTAGAAGATGAATTGGGGTTTTTTGAATGAAGTTTGCTAGTTCGAGAGCAGGATAGCTCATGAGACTTCTCTATTCTAGGCTCTCCGAAGCCATTGGCTAAAAGCATTGGTGAATGATAGAGCAAAGCAGTGTGGCCTACGCTTGATAGAAATGTGACTGCCCTATTCTGGGACCTTGTAAGCTATTCAGGGCTGTGGTAGCGTGTTGTCCCTCATGGCATAACAAATAGAGAAGCCTGGTGGAGTTTAATTTATTGATAGTTGTCCATTGAGACTTCCTTATCCTAGGCTCTCCGAAGCCATTGGTTAAAAGCGTTCCAGCGGTGAATGATAGAGCAAAGCAGTGTGGCCTACGCTTAATAGAAATGTGACTGCCCTTTTGGGACCTTGTAAGCTTTATTCAGGGCGGTGGTAGCGTGCTGCGTGTGGCCCTCATGGCATAAAAACAGAGAAGCCTGGTGGAGTTTAATTTATTTATAGTTGTCCATTTAGAATAAAATTTCACAATATTTACATACGTCGCATAATGGTCGGGTGGATGAAAGCCGATGAGTCCACAATGATTCAGTGGCCGTCTCAGTGGCGCCTGGCTAAAGAGTTTTGTTTTACGTCGACACAATACAGCAATTAAAACCCACACAATCTCATTGTTTTCACCGTTCAACATGTCCCTACGAAGAGGCCAAATTTTTTTTACTTCTCCTCGAAAACAGTTATTCACGACTTCGAGAGTAACAAGTGTGCCATTATTATTAAGTTTCGTGACCCGAAGGCATCAAGTTCAGAGAAAACGCCCCTTCTTTATTTTTTTTCCCCTGTACACCCTCAGGATCTTTTTCGGACTTCCGAAATTATGTTCAAATCGATTTCGACACGAAGTTGCACACATCGTGATGGATTCGCCCACGCCCATTCAGGAGAACAATGGCATATTTCTTGTCTTTCAATCCTCATTCACGCTTTGTCATTTTCCACTTGAGTTTCTCATTGTTTCGACTTCATTTAGGTCAAAAAAATTGTTATTCCTCATTTCAAATCACGATCTTGAAGCGCCGAGGAGTAGTGATTCTATTATAATCTTACTACTTCGACTTAATTTAGGTCAAATTATATGTACCTCATTAAAAAATAACTTCTCGTTAAATCGTTTAGGGGCGATAAACAATGGCGATAAAACGAAAACAAGACTTCCTATTATGGAGAAAATAGAGAAATTAAATATTTCATTGCCTTTTAAGCAATTTTTAAATGTCTCTTTAACCGATTATCTCCGTGATAAACTCTCACGTATGTCTAACGGATCCCTGCATGTTTTGTATTCAGAAATCGAACCACCGGATTAGGGGTCCCTATTATCTTCCTGACACCTTAAGGCTTCTAGAAACCTTAATTTCCTTTTCTTAGTTTCTTTTACAAGGGAGGGTGGGGAAACGTGACGACGTGCCCAGACGCTGATAGTTAGATTTTGTTTAGTCGTGATCGAGTCAGATTTCAAACGGTAGCTATCCACTGAGTCAGTCATTTTCTTTTTTCGTTGATAACCGACCGGATATTTCATGTTGAAGAAACTCTCTGAGAACAGTTTATGTAGCGAAACTCCTTTTTTCTTCTAGGCTAATAGCTCGGAAATTTTTTTTCAAAAACATTGTTTGAACTTCCTCTTAACACAAGGAAATGAGGACCAGAAAGAAGTAAATGAACGCTTTTTTAAAAAGTATGTAGGGTGGTAGATCACCTCTAATTTGAAGAGATGAATTATGTTGTGTGCAATGCGTTTTCCTAGACTGAGAGGATGTTATTTATAATCATATGTTTTCTCGACAGTTTGGTGTAGCCACATAGCCCCACAGAGTGGCTGATCTTTCCGGTGGTCGAGTGATGATGACGAAAGATTCGTTGAAGATTCGATGAAGACGAAGATTCGTTCGGATGCTTTCGGTCGAGCTTCGCCGCGATATTGATACGTGTCGACATAATGCGGTTCGCCATAATTTGACCATAAAATAGCAGAAATCCCGAGTTACCGTTCTCCATAAAAAACTGCAACTCAACATAAAGAAACTAGTCGAAAACGTTCACCATTATGCATTTGAACATAATACATCTCACTGTAAAGAAGAGATTTAGCACTTGTCGTTTCGACTTATTTGTCGTTTCAACATAACGCAGTTGAACATAAAAGAAAATTTCAATTTAAAGAACTTGTCATTTCGCCATAAAACTGTTTCTGTCGTTTGGGCATAATACATCTCACCATAAACTAGGGGCAGCCAAAGAGCAAGCCTATTTTCACCGTTTAAAACGCGAATATGGCGAAACGACAAAAACCTTAAAACTTGACAGTTCACCATAATGCAATTCGCACATAGTCGCGAAGGGAAAAAAATCCCCTTGTAAAACGAGCTGATCCCATTGGCTGCTTTGCTTATAGTTCATGGTGATGCTTTATGTTGAATCGCATTATAGTGAACTGTCAAGTTTTAAGGTTTTTGTCGTTTCGCCATAATCGCGTTGCTTGTTTTTTGGCTGTCCCTAGTTTATGGTGAGATGTATTATGCCCAACGACAGAAACAGTTGTTTGGCGTGACTACAAGTTTAAAGAGAGGCTTTTATAGTGAGAAGCGTTATGGTGACTTGCACTTTTTTATGTCGACTTGCATTTATTGAAAAAGTCGTTTATGGCGAAACGTTTATGTTGTGGTTCGTTGCCGTGTTCGTGCTCTTGCAGCATTAAATGTTTATTTCATTATTTGTTATTTACGCTTGTAGAGTATTCATGGTTTTCGGAGAATCGTAGCCGAGGGGGGAGATCCCCGCCGGACAACCTGCGGTCGCGTCCCTCGGGGTTCACACGACGTAAGGCTTGTTAATTACTCCATGTTTACAGCCCTCGCCTCCCCAACGCGGAGGCCCCTTGTAATTACAATTTGTGTTGACTCAAGAGCCCAATTTGCTTACCCCCTTCCGCAGAGTACATTTACTTCCAACAATGATTTATTTCCGCAAGATTAACAAAGTTGAGACAGATATTAAAGTGTCTTTCCTCGGTGCAGCGCTTTCGGCATTACCCTAATAGAGCATCGTCCCCTCCACTTCTTTCTAGTACACCTTCATTACCCCCACAAGAACACTTTCCCTCCGGAATTAGCCCTTGGAGATTTATTTGAAATTTTTAAAACTTCCTCTGTTTTTTTTATAACGTACAAACTCAATTTGGGAATTCTCGTCTTATGAAGGGGCGAACTTTTTTGGACGTGATCCAACTTCAAACAGATCCCGAAGAAGTTGACATATTAAAATGCGAGTTGATTTCCATGGCAACTGCATATTGCAACACTCAAAAATTCAGTCTTCTGATTTGCCTGTTCCGAGGCTAACTGATTAAAATCAAGCTAGAAAAGGTCATTTTGGCCTGTTATAAATCAAGATAGAACAACGCGTTTGGTAGTTTAGAAATAGAAAGGTAAAAATTCAAATACAAAATTATCGTTAGGTGCGGATAAGGGCGTCATTAGACAGACCGAGCAGTCGAGCGAATAGGCCATTATCGGCATTACGTTCAAGGGCGAGTCGTTCCCAAGGCCGAAGGCTTCCTTAAAGATGTTAGTTTTTCCGTCCATGTCGGGTTTTTGGGGAAGGGTCTTCCATCCCCGTAGGGTCAAAGCGATCACTGGTCTATGCCGATCTCAATTTTGTCTTTGGTTCCGGCCGGCCGTAGCATTTTTTCCGGAACCCCTCACGGCCACATTTTTGAACCAATTTTCACCAAGAAGTTCCCATAGGGCTAGTACTTTCCCCTTTTCATAGTTTTGTCCCGAGGGTTAGATAGTTAGAAAAAAGAGGGGTTCTTCCACGATAAGTGCATTAGTCTCCATGGCTACTTTTCCTCGTGCACAGGTAGAAGAGGAGTTTAAGCACGTCTCCGATCCCATTCAGAAAACTATCGATCAAGTTCAATCGCATTTCTCTTTCCCTCGTTTTTCCGGAAGGTTTTCAGTATAATTAAAACGAAGGGGAAAGGGACTTGATAAATTATTTCTAGCACTGTTGATCTTTCCTTTAATTACTCATGATTTAATTTTCGGAAAACCTTACTTCCCTGGGATCTTTTCATTAATTCATCTCCTCGTAAGAAATAATGCAAAGAAAAGCTTTTAGTATTTACCCGCATTGAGACTTATAAACAAAAATCGAACATTTTTGGAAAGATCATTTTCAACATTTTAACTGTAGAGCCCACTGCCTCAATGATTTTAAAATTAATCCTTTATCAGTCCAGTGCCTTCATAATTTTGCATCAAA